>CM035414.1:63293612-63513612 GCA_020310875.1 Ceratopteris richardii | reverse complement strand
AAATTTCCACAGCAACCCAATGTATGGGATAAATTCTCTTCTTTCAGAGCTTCCATGAGTCAGGATCCTTCCAGCACCTCAAAGTTCTACTAAAAGGTATATAGAGAGTATAATTGTTTTGAGGTTTTTGGTTATATTCAATAAGGATCTGAGAGCTTGATGCAAAAGTTATTCATAATCTAAGCAAATATACATGTACTTCAGGTTTTGTACTTTGGGAGGGGACAAAGAAATCATCTAAAGAAGCTTATTGGAGTGGTTTTTTGAGCTTGCAAACTCACCTTCTTGTCATCTTTCTCCATTTCACTTATCTACACTTGCATCCTTGTCTTCCTAGAGCCATATCTTTGTGCTTAGAGATCCGATTGGAGGAAACTTGGTCTTGATTGAAGGATTGGCTTTCAAGATTTATTTTGAAGCCAATGATCTATCATTCTTACAAGATTTAATAGGTAAAAAAACCTCTGTAGCCCTTCAACAAGAACTAGTTGACCATTTTTAGCCCTCATTTTGGAACATCTGATGTCCAATTTCACTTTGATTGCTTAGATTGGTGTCATATACTTGATATACAAGTGCTGAAATACTTTGTAAGGACTAGAGAGAACTTCTGAGAAGGTCAAATTTGCTCAATTTTGCCTTTCTTTGGATTTTTGAGCACTTAGAAGCAGTTTTTGGAGCTCTTTTGATTGATTTTTAGTGCGAAGACCCTTCTCAATCCAATTTGACACTTCAAATTTTCTTTTGGGCCTAATGACAACTCAAAATCAGTATGTTACAACATCAAGCATCACTTTAAGATTGATTTGTATAGATTGTACAACATAAGGGAAGCATTCTTGTGATATTTCTCTCTCTTTTGTTATATAAAATTTACTTCCATCTTCATTAACTCTCTTATCTAGACATTTTGGGGGGGGGGAGGGGTGGATAAACATGGAAATAGAGGGTCAAGGGCGATTGGAACACAATTCCTAGATAAAGAAAAAATTCAAGAGGGATATGATGAGAATATGGGAGAGGCTAAATAAGAAGAAGAGGTCTGTTACATTCAGCTCTATGATGAGTTTGTTATTCACAAGCAATTCAATGAGATCAAAGAAAAAATTCATAGAATAGAGACAATCATTGGTAGCATGACCTCTCCAATAGAAAAATTGAAGACTCAAATGGTCTCTTTAGTGACACAAGTTACCTCTTTCCTAGCGAGGAAGAAAAGAGAAATTCCTACTGTTCCCACATATCCGATGGCTAGGAAGGAGACTCTCCAACCTAGCAAACATAGGGGAGAAAACTCAAGGGAGAGTCCCCTCTTGAAAGACCTCAAACCACAAACCTTCATAGGGTATGAGCAAGACAGAAGAAAGGATGTAGTCTACACGTTTCTGCAAAACTGGAATGACTTGCATCAACTAAAGGGCACCCCATTTTAGTATCATGTTCTTGAAGCGAGTCTCTCATTTGGCTGATGAGCTTATAAGTGGTGAATGAGTCTCAAGGAGGTAAACTCCATCCCTACTAACACGACTCATTTTGAAATGTTTTCTTAAAGGGGATTCTTCTTGAGAATGATGAAGAGAGGAATTGGGATGAGTGGTATAGAATCACACTGAGAAGTAGAACATTATCAACATGCATATCCCATTATAGAGAGACAGGTATGAAGCTCAGGGGACTTGATGATATCTAGAAAACTAGGGGTTTGTGAGAGGATTAGACAATGCCATAAAGAGAGAGGTAAGGAGGAATAAACCTAAAACATTTAAGGAGGGGATCAAATATGTATAGATAAATGAGGACCATAATTGTCCTCAATATACTGCCAAGACCAAAAGATAGTAATGGGAAAAAACATTTTTTTCATAAATAAACAAAGACCAAAACTGCCAAAACTACCTACTCAACAATATGTAAGGTCCAAGATAGAAAACGTGTCTTTTAGGTGCTTATCTCCTAATCATGCACTTTAGAACTATCCAATTTGTAAAGATGAAAGGACGAAAGGATGACTAGGGACTAGTATGGCCCTTGACAAGGGCAAAAATGTGGTCCACCTTGTGTAGAAACTTCCAATACATTCTAGCTCTAGCTGCAAGGAGGTGGAAGTGATGCATGAGGACATAGAGCATACCTATTGTTTGACTCAATCATTGTGGAGATCGTAGTTGGGACCACATGATTTAGTTAAGCTACATGGTATTCTTTACAGGACCAAGGTGAGAGTCATGATAGATGACTCCACCACACAAATTTTATCATCTACACTCGGATCAAGAAACTACAGATTCCTCAACAACCCAATACACATAAATATGTTGTATCTATGATGCACTGTGAGAATAAGAGGATATGGGACACTGAAGTGTCCAATTTGAGAGTCTAGATATAGAGATACACAAATCATGTGGACTTCCAAATTATTAATATGGAGAGGAGAGACCTTGTATTAGGTAGAGAGTGGCTTTTGGGGTTGGAGACACACTCAGATGCAACTATCAAAACAACACTCTTGAGTTTGTGAAGAATGGAAGTAGATTTTATATTCAAGAAGAGAGAGAGAGAGAGAGAGAGAGAGAGAGAGAGAGAAAGACAGACAGAGAGAGAGATGTACCTAGTGCACCTCTCATCTCATCTTTAGAGTTAGATAGTTTGTTTCATTTTTAGCATGTACAACATATATTTTTATCGTATAGTTATGATGTTGATCATTATATAGGCACCTCATCTCATGTATATTTTCATGATGGTAATGAAAATAATGACAAGCCTTTCCATTATTCATTTTTGCAAGAGTCTATAGTTAAATGCTTTAAGGATTTAATATTTGAGATTAAAGATTTTTTTCCCAATCACCTTCCTAGATGGATTTTACCAGACAAAGGGGACTTGACCATGTCATTGACGTAGTTACTAACATTAAACCTATTTGTTCTTGTTTTACATATAGCAGATCCCAATAGACCCTTTGTGTTTGAGATTGACATGAGTGATTTTGGCATAGGAGTGGTTTTAATATAAGACGGTCAAGCAGTGGCCTTTGAGAGGAACAGGTTGATAAGAATTACACCACCTATGAGAAATAGTTGTGTTCAATTGTCCATGCTTTGAAAACGTTGCATCATTATTTTGCATGGTGCAAAAGTTATAATAGCTTTAAGGAGCATTAAGTGTCTCTCTAATAACAGAGACTATAAATTTCATAAGGCCTGCTAAATAGAGATCATTCAAGAGCTTGATGATGAGCTTAGGTATAGGAAGGGACCTATGATCTAATTAAGAGGTGATTTACGATCGTGGACTTCATAAGGACATCCTAGAGAATGTGCTTAAATCCAATAAATGCCAAGTCATCAAAGCTTCTTTTGCTACTTCAGTGGTACCCAGCTATTTGGGTGGGTTACATGGGAATGCGAAGCTTTTTACCATAAACAATTTCAAAAGGTGCACTTTTAGTAGTTGTATGTGTTTAAGAAAATTGAAGTAATGTTAATTTCTTATCCTAGGTAGTGGAAGAACCTAATGAATAACATTGCAATAAATCAATAATAGTGCTATTTGTAGCTTCACTTTGCCCATTACTTTCTAGATGAAATGCATAATTAAAATCTATTTTTGAACCAAAATGTTGAAATAATGCAACCCAAAAATGATTGCAAAAATGAACATCATGATCATGCAACATGACCTTTGGAATCCATGATGTGGGAAAATACTTCTAGTAAACAACTTAATAGCATGTGATGTAGACAAGGCCTTTTTACATGGAATTAAAATGCATATCTACTAAACCTATCAACTATTGTCCAAATCATATCATTATGAGATGAAGTCATAGGAAGACTAGTAATAAAATCTGGTTTATTGGGAATGGGAATTGGCATTAACAATCCAAATGATTTACCATGATGACATTTAACACACTGACATACAATGCATTGGGAAACATATTCTGCAATATCATTTTCCTTATGCAACCAAAAGAATAAATCTTTACAAGTAGATGTTGTGCTCTGTATGCCCCTATGTCCCATATAAGATGGTTCATGCATTTCCTTAATAAAAAAATCTATAAAGGCCTCAGGGATTCATAATTGTGTTGAAAATTAAAAAAAAAACATTATAAAATGTAAAATGATCATTAGTGGAAGATGCAAAATTGTCCAAATAATTCCATGCACATGAAAAATACGAATCTCAAGCATAAGTCGGAATCATGTTATGAAATGAATGAATAGAAAGGTCATAAATATTATGAGCAAAAACAGAATGTAACTACACTCATGGAAAATGACTAAGAGCATTTGCAACAATATTAAGTTTACTAGGTTGATATTGAATAATAGGGTGGAATTTTGGAATAAAAGAAGCCCACTTAATACTTCTATAAAAAATTAATGTTTATTTAATAAATGCTTAATAGCTTGTTGATATGTTTTGATTAAAACCTTAGAGCCCATAAGGTAATGTTTCCAAATCCTTAAAGCATGCACAATAGCTAATAGTTCCTTATCATAAGTACTGTAATTCGTTTTAGAGGACTTATGTTTCCTACTTTCAAATGCAATGGGATTATCTTTTTCCATTACAAGTTCACCTATACCTAAACCACTAGCATCCGCAACTACATGAAAAGGTTGTGCAAAACCAAGTAATTGCAAAATAGGTGCATATGAAAGTGCATGTTTCAGTTTTCCAAAAGATCTTGTTGTGGCTCTAACCTCCATGCAAACTCTTTTTTTTTCAATAATAGAGTAAGGAGAAGTTCTAAATAAGAGAAACATCTAATAAAGTTTCTATAGAAACTATCTGTAATAAAGTAAGTATGTGATCTACCAAATATCTCGAGTCTAGACTTACTAGAAGGTCATTTACTCTTGTAACCAAGTAATTCACTTAGCCTAGTGGTTAAGACTCAAGGGTGTGAAGGAGGAGGTCTTGGGTTCAACCCCCACGGGGTACATGGAGAGAGTGTTTTGCCCAACAAGCTCTAGAACCTTCTAGAAGCATCCACCTGAGTTAACTCTGGCTAACTAGGACACTTGGTGCACATGTAGTTACATGGCTGACACTTGGATGATTAGAATCAACCTACCCAAGAAGGCAGACCCTTGGAGAGAGCTATATATAGAGGCATATGGTTGGGAGGAGAGTCATTCATTCAACATGTTGTTAGGTTGTTGCATTGGTATTAGAGCTCTCTCCGTAGCTCTCATAGATCTTCTTGCTCGTGAGTGTTTTGCATGCATAGCTCTCCAAAAGGCGTCGAAATTCTGCTCGTGAATGTCTTGAAGCACCATCCTGAAGTCATTTTGGCGGGCATAGCTTAAGGAGGAAATCACAGAGCAAAAATTTTCGTGTCCTTAGTGAGGGCATTGGGGGTTTGAACGTATTGGCCCCTAGTAATCTCTCTTATCCAACATAGCAAGCCGTTGTGCATGTTCTTCACTTGTGTAGAACGTTACTTATTCATATTTTGGCGCTGTGGAAATCACTTGCAAGAGTTAAAAAAATTGTGTTCGCTTCTTGCTCTGTGTGGGGTTCGAACCCACGACCTGTTGGATGCTAAACACCTCCCTTATCCAAGTTGCCACCGAAATTTGTTGTTCATCATGTCTGAGATAAAGCTATAGTTCGTTAAAGACCTTCTTCAGTAAGATAAAAGGGAAGTCCAGCATTTAGGAATTGAACCCAGGAGCTGGTCCAGCAGACGCATTCGTATATCAAGGGTGACAACTTCGTGGCATAGATCTACTTCAAGAGCTCTAGGAGATGATGCTTTCTAATCAGCTATAGAGGCACAGAGGCACAAAAGGGAAGGTTTTCAGGTGGCCTTGGTTTCGAACCGATGACCTGCTACTACAAAAGAGTTCTCCTATCCATAATATCTAAGAAGATAATCATTTAGATTTGTTAAAAGCTTCTTCTGTTGCAAGATAAAAAGGGAAATAAGAGAATCAAACCCGATTGCATACCTTTGGTGAGCAAAGCTGCTAAAAGTTTCGGGCAAAGTTTAAAGGAAGTGGAGTTGTGGAGTGAGGATATGGAGACCTAACTTTGTCATTATTCTAGCACTCTCAGATAGAATCAAGTCGAACTCAACGGACCAAATCATCAGGGATGATTTCTTATGATATTCTTGCATAGCTCTTTTGATTTTGTTGCACGCACCACTTGCGTTAGGAATACTAAGTTAGTAAGTTTAATAACGCTCTGTGTGCGATGGAGGGGGCTTCTAGCCATGTCTCACTTACGAGTACTACTAGCGCGTCGATGTATGTTTCCATTCCTATGTTAGTAACATCCTCATCCATGACTAGACCACCAGTAGTTTCACGTGCATTGCATTCATCTACACCTATGGTTTCAAATACTAGTCATGCTTCTGATGCATCAAAAATAGAATCGATGATTGTAGCATTAGACATTGAGGATTCTGTGAGGAAAGGGGAAACCAACACTACCATAAACGAGGGGAAAGATATGGAAGGTAGGATGTTGCTAGTTGAGCAAAGACTTGGACAGGTGTCTAATATTCCTGATGAGGTTGCGGAACTCCGTCAATCTTTTGATGGAATCCAAGATCACCTTAAAGCTATTTTGAACTTACTTCAGACGCCTAGGGATATTAGTAAGGCTACTTTGGGTAGTCACACAGATACGATTGCAACTTCACCAATGTCTGTTAGGATGGAAAAGGATAAGGGATTATCCTCTCCCCATACAGACATGTTTCCCCTAACGAGAAATATGAGCCGTCTTAGTTTGGTATCTCCTACTCCCTTACTTCTTTGGAGAGGATAAGGATAGGAATAAAGATGCGGTTTTGACCTGCTTGGATAAGTAGAATGATGTCCACGAACTCAAGCATACCCGTGATCATGTGAGAGTAGTAGAAGCAAGCTTATCACTAGGACCCAAGGCTTATACTTGGTGGATGAGTCTCTCTAAGACTCACAAGAAACCTACTACCTGGGTTGAATTTTCTCACCTCTTCAAGAAAGAGTTTCTCCCTGAGAATGAGGAGGAACGCAACTGGGAGGCATGGGATAAAATTCAACAAAAAGGTAGACTGTTATCAGTTTATATTTCAGAATACTAAGATGTTATTCTGAAATTAAAAAAATTAGATGACTTTCATCGTCTTCGCGGTTTTGTTAGAGGACTTAATCAGCGAATTCAAAATGAAGTCAAAAGACATGCACCTAAATCCCTGGAAGAGGCGATTAAGGTTGCCCAGATTTATGAGGATAACTCACATCTAGATGTCCCGCAAGAAAATAGTTATTCCCAAAAAAATAACATTAACCTCAAGGGCAAAGGGGCAAGATTGAATGAAAAGGTGTCTAAAAAACCTCTTATTTTTAGACAGGTGCTTTCTCCAGAAGATCATGTTAAAGCGCAAAAGGAAAATTTGTTCTTTAAGTGTCTCAAGCTAGGACATCGTAGTCGTGCTTGTCCAGTTGGAAGAGAAACTAAGATCTATTTGACTGACAAGGGAAAGTGTAAGCAATAGATACATCTGATTTAAACTTTGGACTTGGATACAAATTCAAGTGCAAAGAAGGTTTAGATAATGCACTGCGATAGTACCAATAAATGCCAGATCTCCAAAAACATGTGGCAACCTCAAGAGTTTGGTCCACATGATTTGGTCAGGCTACATGGATTAGTCAAAGGGCGCACCATCCGGATAATGGTGGATGACTCTGCTACAGATAATTTTATTAATTATGCATTAGTGAAGGAACTAGCTCTTCCTCAGCAACCGTCTCCTCATATATACATTGTTTCCATTATGCACATTCAAGACACCCGTGTTTGGGACACAATGATATCTAATTTGGAACTAGAAATCCAAGGATTTAAAGACACTTTTGACTTCCAAATAATGAACATGGATCAGGTAGATCTGGTATTAGGGAGAGATTGGCTATGGAGTCTAGGACCTTCATTGACCAGGTGTTATTTTAGTAACAATTTGGAATTCTAGTAGGACAGAGTAGTGTATAAAATCAAGGGCAAGAATGATGTTCCAAGTATCCCTTTGATTTCATATACTGAACTTAAGACTTCTAAATATTGAAGCCAAGACTCAAGCTTTTCTTGTCCTTGGCACTTATGTAATGAATATACATAATACAAAGCTAGTTTCTTATGTCTCCTCTTTTATTCCTCATGAAGTTCATACTAAATTTAACAATTTAATGAAGGAGTTTAAAAATTTGCTCCCTAAGGAATTACCCCACGGCTTGCCACCCTCTCATGGAAACATCGATCACAGTATAGATGTGTTTTTGGGAACCAAGCCAAAATCTCAAAATCCATACCGCCTCCCCTATGTCTAGAATCGGGAAGTTGAGAATCAGATTCAAGACTATTGGGATAAAGGATTTATCCACCCAAGCCAGTCTCCTTGGACATCACCCATCCTTCTAGTAAAAAAGAAAGATGGAACTATGAGGTTATGCGTAGATTATAGGACATAAAATAATCTTATAATAAAGAACAAGTATCCCATGCCACTAGTCAAAGATCTTTTTGATAGGTTAAAGGGGGCTAAAGTCTTTTCTAAGATTGATTTATGCCAAGGTTATCATCAGGTTAGAATCAAAGATGATGATATTCCCAAGACGGTCTTTCGAACAAAGTGTTGGAGACCTCTAAATCTCCAAAGGTTTGATCTATACTGATTTAAGATCACATCTATATCAGTTATGGATCAAACTTTAGACAAATGTTATCTTCATTTACCAAAACTTTCAATTATCACTTCTCTGAGTGAAATTCTTCAGCCTTCAATAGCATGCTTCATTGATTGACTTCATTACCTGCATATATCTGCAAATTTCTTCAAACCAATGATGCACATATCTCCACACTACCTTTGCGGAATCATATCAACCATTATTCCTTCAAAAGAATCATTAAAACCTTAATTGGATCCTTAAGATCAAAGGTATGTCAGAAACTGTCCTCCTAAACAAGCGACTTTGACATAGGTAACTTCTAAGGTTGATTTCTCACAGCAGAGATCTTGTTTTTCTAAATTTTTTTAGCCATAGCTTCCTTACCTTCTAACTTAGATTTTGAATGCTCATTGATCAAAAACTTTACACTGTGCACTGAGATCTAAGCAAAACATTGACACGAAAAAAATCGCGACTCTAAGAGATCTACTTGTAGACTTTGCATACACATGTTCCTATTGATCATACTCACAACATGAAAAGGATTATATCATGAAACTTTGAACATAGATTCATTATCTTCTAGATTAGATGTGTACAAAAGGATTTCTGATCCACATGACCAAACTGAGAGAAATCTATGAAATACTCGTCGCTATTTTCTGAAGATGACTCTCTTTACATCTATCTCTATGACACTTGTCTTCTAATGACTCTCTCATGTATTTCTTTACATCATTGACTTATATACATATGGTTTTAGACTGATCCCGTGTCTATTACATTACTCCTTATCATCCTAAGGATTATGTATACTCAAGTTACAAGAATTTCCAACGGTAATGTACATATGTATACAAGCTTCACTTCTGAGATCTCTTCATTTTCTCACATGACTTCTTTCACTTCAATCTGATCATAGACTTGCTTCAAACTCTTTGTAATCATCAATTTGTGATTGTTTTGTTCCAACAGCTCCCCCTCAATCACTAATTGTGATTATTCCATTCTTCTTTACTCCTACCATCTCTTTGAATCTCTGTAACTTAGATCCATCCAAGCTTTTTGTTAACATATCTGCAATTTGCTCTTTTGTTGGAGTATACAACACTTCAATCTCTTTATCAAGTACCTTTTCCCTCAAGAAATGATACTGAATCTCTATATGCTTAGTCCTGGCATGAAAAACAAGGTTAGCTGCAAAATACAATGAACTCATATTGTCTCCAAAAATAATTGGAGTACTCTGATCAGTTTCAAAATTCTTCAACAAGGTCTTTAACCATATCGCTTCTTTTGCAGCCTCTACCATTCCTTTATACTCAGCTTCTGTGGATGACAAAGAAACTGTATGTTGCTTCTTTGAGCACCAAGAGACTAACTTATCTCCAATATAACAGAGATACCCATGAGTAGACTTCTATCATCTGAATCACCTCCCCAATCTGCATCACTAAACACTTTGATTCTTGTATCAGAAGTAAATCCATAATACAAACCTTCACTTAGGGTTCCTTTGATATATCTGAGTACCGTTTGAGCTGCAATCCAATGAGTCTTCTTTGGACAATGCAGAAATTGTGATAACACACCTACTGCATATGATAGATCTGGCCTTGTCAAGGTAGCATAGATTAGACTACCTACCAAACTCTGATATTTCTTCATATCATTGAATTCTTCACCTCCATATCTGCTCAACTTATGATTTACCTCCAATGGTGTGGTTGAAGACTTGCAATCCTCCATGTTGAACTTGACCAGAAGATTCTTCAAGTATCTCTCTTGTGTAACATATACTCCATAATGAGTATACACAATCTGCATTCCTAAAAAATAAGATAAGTTTCCCAAATCACTTATCTTAAACTCCTCTATTTGTTTCTTAAGCTCATTGATTCCTTGAGCATTTGTACCTATGACAATAATATCATCAACATAAATACACATGTATATGCATCCATTTTCACTTGCCTTCACTAGCAAGCTACTATCTACCTTTGATGCTTGAAATCCACATTCATTCAAGAACTTAACAAGCCTATAATTCCATGCTCTTGGAGCTTGCTTCAAACCATACAAAGCTCTCTTGAGCTTACACACATAATCTGATCCAATTGAATCCATGAAGCCTTCTGGTTGTTCCATGTACACTTCATCTGCAATGTATCCATTCAGAAATGCATTCTTCACATCTAATTGTGATAACTTCCATCCTTTACAAGCAGCAATAGCAATCAATTATCTAATTGTATACATCTTAGCAACATGACTAAAGGTTTCATCATAATCTACCCCATAAGTTTGGGCATAACCTTTGACCACAAGTGTAGCCTTGTATCTAGACATTTTACCATCTACAAACCTTTTTGTTTTATACACCCACTTACATCCAATGACCTTCTAATTCTTTGGTCTTGGTACCAACTCCCATGTTTCATTTTCAAGTAGAGAATCATACTCTTCTTGCATTGCATTTTCCCAATTCTGTCTACCTTTAGCTTCTTCATATGTGATTGGATCCTCTTTTGTCTTCACAATGTAAGCATAATCTTTTGTTGTTAGGAAAGATGTATCATAGCTATACCTGATAGGCTCTTTCCTTTCTCTCATGGATCTTTTGACCTCTGCACTTCTTGAAGTCTCAGCCACATTTGATTCTGGATCAAATCTTGGCCCATCTTCAACATTATCCTGCAATTTACTTTATAATCAACATCATCAATATCTTCTTCATACACACTTAATTTTGTATTGCCTTTCCTTTGTATTTCTTTAACATCTACATAATCATTTATTGACCCTATATACCATGTGCTTTGCTCATCAAATGTAACATCTTTGGTAACAAGAAATTGCTTTGTGGATGGACTCCACAATCTGTAACCCATCTGTCTATCATCATATCCAATAAACACATACTTCTCTGCTTTGGGTTCAGCTTATGTCTCAATTGTGAAGGAACATAAGCATATGCTAAACATCCAAATACCTTACAATGATCAAGAGTAGGTTTCTTACCCCACCATACTTCATAAGGAGTTCTTCCATCCAAAGCTTTACAAGGTAACCTATTCACAAGGTATGTTGCAGTGTTGATAGCTTCTGCCCATACGTAGTTTGGACAATTCTTTTCCTTCATCATTGCTCTTGCAAACTCTACAAGAGTTCTATTTCTTCTTTCTGCAACTCCATTTTGTTTAGGAGAGTACCTGCAAGTTACTTCTCTTTTTATACCTGCATTCCACAAATAGTCATCAAAATCTTTAGGGAAATACTCTCCCCCTCCATCTGATCTCAACCTCTTGAGCTTTTGTCTTGTAATCCTTTCTGCATAAGCATGATAATGCTTGAATGTCTTGAACACTTCTGATTTGTCCTTGATTACATATAAAGTAATCCATCTGGTTGCATCATCAACAAACAACACATAATATCTAGATCCATTTATGCTATATTCCCTTGAAGGACCCCACACATCTGTATGAACTAACTCAAGCATGTTTGAATACTTGTACCCTGATTTATTGTATGAACTTTTGTGTGCTTTACCTAATTGACAAGTTTCACACTTGTACACCATGTGCTGCCCTTCAATATTTGGCAAACCAAGCACCACATCATTCTTTGACATTTCCTTTATGGCTCTCTCATTGAAATGACCTAGCCTTTTATGCCATAGGTCTAATTTAGACATCTTTTGACTTCCATAAGTAAATAAAGCATGTCCCACATTACCTTGGACTTTGAGAGTAAACATCCTTCCTTCCTTTTTACCTACAATGATATTTCTATATCCCTGATTTGGATCTTGCACAACATCATTTGTGAATCTGACTTCATATCCCTTCTCCACAATTTGCCCTACACTTATCAAGTTTTTAGGAATAGTAGGAACATAAAGTACCTTGCTCAAGAGTGTCCTTCCACTCTTTGTCTTTACTGATCCAATGCTCTCCACTTTATGCTTGGTGTTGTCACCTGTTTGAACTGTATGTCCATTCACCTTTGCTTCCATATCAGTTATCAATGATATATTGCCACTCAGATGATTGCTACATCCTGAGTCAATATAGAACACCCTTTGGTATTCTCCTACTGCTTCATGAGTTGCATTCAAGATGAGAGTCATGTCATCCTTCTGATCTGATGCATAATTTTAATAATTGTTGTTGTAGAACTGAGATTGAAAACTTCTTCCACATCCTCTAGCATATGATGTCCTACCACCTCTTCCTCTTAAGTTGCCTCTTTGGTTTCTACCTCCTCTACCTCTTTGATTGAAGCTCTAGTTATTACTTCCACCATTTTGATTGTTATACCAACAATCATTTGCCAAATGATAGGTTCTGCCATAAATCCAACAAGCTTTAGGATTGTCTTTGTACTTACCTCCTCTTCCTTTACCTCTGAAGTTCATCTTTCCTTTTGTAAAGTTAGCTTGACTTGAAGTTCCTTCATAATCAGTTGACTGCTTCCCTTTGCCATTATTTTTCTTGTCCTTGGAGTACATAGCTTGACTTGCACTCCTTTCATTGTCTCCCTTAATGTCATGCTCAAAAGCTAGCATGTGTCCTTGCAATTGATTAAGATCAGGAGTAAAATGATCTAGTGACAATTCTATGGACAATATGAAAGGCTTCCACTTCTCATCTCTTAGACCTGTAAGTATTTGCCTTACCAACTTATCCTCTTCAATGTCTTCATCTACTGCTCCCAAGCTATCTGCAATATCCTTCATTCTTGCCACATAATCAGAAATTGATTGTGAGCTCTTCTTCTTGAAAGTTGTGAATTCTGCCCATAATGAGGATTTCCTTGACTTGGTTGTGTTTTGGAAATGCTCTTCCAAAGCATTCCACACATCTGTTGCACTTTCTAATCCTCTGATGTGAGGTAGAAGATAATCATTTACAGCCATGTAAATGATGCTCCTAGCTTGAGCATCCTTTCTCATCCAATTCTTCAAACCTGCAAGTTCCTCCCTAGTTGGAACTCTAGGATCTTCAAACTCAGGCTTTTCTTCTTCTCCTGTAATGAATGCCATCAAATCTTTGCTCATGAGGTGTGCCTCCATCCTCATGGACCAAGCTGGATAGTTCTCCCTATCTAGCTTATTAATCTGCAAGCTTTCTCCCATCTTTGATCTTCTATGTCTGCAGTTACTAAGATTTATGATGATATAGTATACCTTTTGTATAAAGCTTTAATCCTTCTTGATCCTTTGGACTCGTACTTTGTACTTCTGCAGGTTATCTTCAAGAATTTGGCTTTGTCCACCTTCAATTAGAAGGAACTTCAATATTTGCAACAGTCGGGACTTCCAATGCCTTTACTTCACTTGTATTGCACCTTCAGCTCTGATACCACTGTTGGAGACCTCTAAATCTCCAAAGGTTTGATCTATACTGATTTAAGATCACATCTATATCAGTTATGGATCAAACTTTAGACAAATGTTATCTTCATTTACCAAAACTTTCAATTATCACTTCTCTGAGTGAAATTCTTCATCCTTCAATAGTCTGCTTCACTGATTGACTTCATTACCTGCATATATCTTACAATTTCTTCAAACCAATGATGCACATATCTCCACACTACCTTTGTGCAGTCATATCAACCAATAGTCCTTCAAAAGAATCATTAAAACTTTAATTTAATCCTTAAGTTCAAAGGTATGTCAGAAACTGTCCTCCTGAACAAGCAACTTTGACATAGGTAACTTCTAAGGTTGATTTCTCATAGCACAGATCCTGTTTTGCTAAATGCTTTTAGCCATAGCTTGCTTACCTTCTAACTTAGATTTTGAATGCTCATTCATCAAAAACGTTACACTGTGCACTGAGATCTAAGCAAAACATTGACACAAAAAAATGCGCGACTCTGAGAGATCTACTTGTAGACTTTACATACACATGTTCCTATTGATCATACTCATAGCATGAAAAGGATTAGATCATGAAACTTTGAACGTATCTTGATTAGCTTCTAGATTAGATGTGTACAAAAGGATTTCTGATCCACATGATCAAACTGAGAGAAATCTACAAAATACTCGTCCGTATTTTCTGAAGATGACTCTCTTTACATCTATCTCTATGACACTTGTCTTCTAATGACTCTCTCGTGTATTTCTTTACATCATTGACTTATATACATATGGTTTTAGCCTTATCTTGCATCTATTACATTACTCCTTATCATCCTAAGGATTATCTATACTCAAGTTATAAGAATTTCCAACTGTAATGTACATATGTATACAAGCTTCACTTATGAAATCTCTTCATTTTCTCACATGACTTCTTTCACTTCAATATGATCATAGAATTGCTTCAAAATCTTTGTAATCATCAATTTGTGATTGTTTTCTTCCAA
Source organism: Ceratopteris richardii (assembly GCA_020310875.1). Classification (NCBI taxonomy): domain Eukaryota; kingdom Viridiplantae; phylum Streptophyta; class Polypodiopsida; order Polypodiales; family Pteridaceae; genus Ceratopteris; species Ceratopteris richardii. The sequence goes on along the minus strand of CM035414.1, from coordinate 63,498,544 downwards.
CACAAAGTATGGTCACTATGAGTTTTTAGTGATGTCGTTCGGGTTGACAAATGCACCTGCAACATTTATGACTTTAATGAATCAAGTGCTTAAGCCGTACTTGGGAAAATTTGTTGTAGATTTTTTCGATGATATTCTGATCTAGAGTAAAGATCATGAAAGTCACTTAGAGCACTTGGAAAAAAAATTTCAACTTCTTCGTGATAATAAACTTTAGGGTAAAGAGTCAAAATGTGAATTGTTTACCCAAAAAATAAAGTATTTAGGCCATATTATTTCCGCGAAAGGAATCAAAGTTGACCCTGAAAAAGTCCAAGCGATTCTTCAATGGCCTGAGCCCAGGATGATTCGAGAACTACAAAGTTTTCTCGGATTGGCAGGATATTATCGGAAGTTTGTGGCTTGATATGCCAAGATTGTAGTACCTTTGACAAATCAACTCAAAAGGAAGCATTAGAAGATAAATTGGAAAGAGGAACAAGCAAAGAGTTTTCAAGAACTTAAACTTGCTTTAGATTTGGCCCCGGTTCTACAAATCGTAGATCCGAATAAACCTTTCCAATTAGAAACAGATGCAAGTTCATCTGCAATAGGAGTAGTACTAAGCCAAGATGGTCGACCAATAGCTTTCAAGAGTAGAAAGCTAAGTCCTGCTCAACAAAACTACTCTACCTATGAGCGAGAGATGTTCTCTATTATAAATGCTCTGAAGAAATGGTGCCATTATCTGTATGGATGAAAGTTAACCATAGTCTTTGATCAAGAGAGCATCAAGTGGTTTACAAACCAACCAGATCTGAGAGGTAGAAAAGCAAGATGGGCCTAACAGTTACAAGAGTTCAATTATGAACTAAGATACAGAAAAGGAAAGTTCAATGCAGTGGCAGATGCCTCAAGTTGGATGCCTATGTTGAACAACCTAAGTTTTGTACAAATTCAAAGTGAATTTATTTCAACTTTGGAAGGAAGTTGCAAAGAAGATCCAAGCTACAGTCAAGCATGGAAAACAGTTGAACAAGTTCATCAGAATGAAGCAACTACTTCTGAGAGAAAGTTTAAACACTATTCTCTCCAAGATGAATATTTGCTTTATAAAGGTAAGGTTTGTTTCCCAAGTATGTTGGACATATGAAATCAAGTACTTTTTGAATGCCACGATGCTCCAAGTGCTGGACATCCTGGTATTAACCGAACCTATGAGTTAGTGAAACAACATTTTTATTGGCCTAGTCTACATCGAGATGTGCAAAACTATGTATATAAGTGCCATAAATGTCAAGTCAATACATTTGAACGACTTAAAGTTGGAGGATTGCTGCATCCTTTGGAAATTCCTAAAGGAAAGTGGGAAAGTATTTCCATGGATTTCATTTCTAGATTACCTCGTACTTAGAAAGGCTTTGATTCAGTTTGGAATGTAGTTGATCGATTGACTAAACTTGATCAGTTTATTCCAGTCAAGACTACTTATAAGACTCCAGAACTTGCAAAAATATTCATAAATCAACTTTATAGACTCTATGGTCTTCCAATAGACATGATTTTTGATAGAGATGCTCGATTAACAAGTCATTTTTGGCGAGCAGTCTTTAGTAGACCTGAAACTAAACTAAGTTTAAGTACAACTGAACATCCCTAGATGGATGGACAGATAGAAAAAGTCAATAAAATTTTGGAAAAAATACTCAGAGCTTATGTCACTTCCAAACAGACTGATTGGGAAGACTATCTTCCTTTAGCTGAGTTTTCCTATAATAGTGCCAAGAATTCATCAACTGAATTTAGTCCATTCATGTTGATGTATGGGTTCCAGCCAGGTCTCCGTATGCTGTAGGACTTCAAAATGAACGAGTTCAAGCAGCTCAAGAATTCCTTCAAAACATGAATTTTAAACTTAAGTTAGCAAAAGAAAACTTAAAGAAAGCTCAAGATCGTGCAAAGGCATATGACGATCCGAAGCAAAGAGAGGTGACTTTTCTGGTTGGCGATCAAGTTTATCTTCGTATTCCTCAAAGATTGGAAAAGTTCAAGACTGGTCAATGCGCCAAGTTGTCGCCTAGATATTGCGGTCCTTTTCCAATCACCAAAAAAATTGGTTTGTGGGCTTATGAATTACAACTTCCAGATGATAGTTGGATTCATCCAGTGTTCCATGTTAGTCGACTTAGGAAGAGTCTGATAGATTCAGATAATCTAGTTGGACAACAGGTTATACTTCCAATTCCCATAAGTGAAAGAGTTCCTCATGAACTTGAAAGGATACTTCGCACCTGAGATAAACGTACAAGAAGTCACTTGTATGAAGAGTGCTTAGTAAAATGGAGGGATGGAACTGAAGAAAATTCAACATGGGAAAAAGTTTCCACAATCCAACGACGCTTTCCAACTTTCAAGTTTTAAGTTGGTCCCAAATAAAGCAATTTTTCTACTTTCAAGTTTTAAGTGGATAAACCGATCATGTTCTTCACGCTCTAGAATATGATAAGGTTTTTTACTTTCAAGTTCTAAGTAAATAACCTGATTGAATGAATGCATGTTCTTCAAGTTTTAGAACATGAGGCTAAGGGGTCGCCTATAGTATATATATAGCTCAATTTTCGAGGACAAAAACATTTTCCAAGGGGAGAACAATGTAATAAAGTAAGTCTATGATCTAAGGATCCGACTAGTTCAAACGGATTTGAAATCGGACACCGTTTGGTCATCCGTATGAATGACCAAAGATCTCGAGTCTAGACTTACTAGAAGGTCATTTACTCTTGTAACCAAGTAATCCGCTTAGCCTAGTGGTTAAGACTCAAGGGTGTGAAGGAGGAGGTCTTGGGTTCAACCCCATGGGGTACATGGGGAGAGTGTTTTGCCCAAAGAGCTCTAGAACCTTCTAGAAGCATCCACTTGAGTTAACTCTAGCTAACTAGGACACTTGGCGCACATGTACTTACATGGCTGACACTTGGATGATTAGAATCAACCTCCCCAAGAAGGAAGACCCTTGGAGAGAGCTATATATAGAGGCATATGGTTGGGAGGAGAGTCATTCATTCAACACGTTGTTAGGCTGTTGCACTATCCAACCCATGAAAAGATCCGACATCATTGATTGATGAGGTACATGCCATTCTACAATTACTTTGATTTTGTTTGGGACTACATGTACTCCTTGACTAGAAATGATATGCCCTAAATATTCTAGTTTAGTTTGGAAAAAATAACTCCTTTCAAGACTAGCATAAAGTGTGTTCTATCATAATAAACGAAAAACTATTTCTAAATGTTTTTCATGCTCACTTTCATTCTTACTTTGAACTATTATATCATCAAAGAAAAAAGAAAGAAAGTTTAATAATCAAGGAAAATATTATTCATCATATGTGTAGATGTAGCAGGAGCATTTGTAAGTCCAAAGGACATTACCATAAACTCATAATGGGCAGTTTGAGTTCTAAATGTACTTCTTGAATCCTATCTAACAATTTGTCTATGAGGAATAGGCTATCTATTCTTAATTGTGATATTGTTTAGGGCTCTATAGTCAATGCATATCCTATAATTTTTATTCTTTTTCTACACTTAGAGAACGGTGTTCCAAATGGGGAAGAACTAGGCCTTATAAGTCCATTTTGAACTAAATCCTTAACTAGTTTTTCTATTTTGTTTTGGTGAAAAGGGCATGCCACGTGCTTTATGAGGAGGCCAACTACCAAGAATTAAATCTATACTATGGCCAAAGGATCCTTGAGATGGAGATAGTTTAGAAGGATAAGCAGACATAAAACAATCCTTATAAGCACTCATAAAAGGTTTATGTGTATCGAAAGAGTATGAGTACAATAACTTATGACATTTACAAAAGCGGTGCATGAATTGTAAGCTTTCCTAAATGCACATTTTACTTGAGTATGACTAATTAATGGAAATTGTTGGAAGTCATGGCTTGTAGAGAAAGAATTGAATTGACCTTTAAATTCAAATTTAAATGTATGTGTATGATAGTCAATATGTGGGTCGTAATGATGACAAAAAGGCATACCAAGTATAACATTGTAGGACTACAAAGGGGAAATAAAAAATGTTTGTGCATCTACGTATGAACCTAATATAAATCTTAACATCATGCACTTCACTTATTACATCATATCGACTTCCTTGAAATGCAGCCTTCACTTTATACAAGGAAAAAACTTTAATTTAAGTTTCTACACTAATATATATGAGATAAAATCACAAGAACTACCATCATCATGTAATATATAAACAAGTTTATTATTAATATTACAATGCATGGAAAGTAAAGAATGAATATAAATTTTCTTACCCAAAGTAGTTAAATCTTTTTCTAATGCTTTGTTTGTCCAAACAAGAGGAAGTTCTTCATGGAATAACTCCATGTTGTAAATTTGGGCTAAAATATGTTTGATATGGAGGTTGCAACCTGCACTTTGCTTTAGTATGTCCGAGTTTACCACAATTCCATTAGGTGATATGTGGTATCTCCTGTTGAGCATGCATCGTTGAAGTATGAAGGGTAGACAATTTGATAGGTTGGAGAGATGAAGCTATGGATGCAATGGAAGCATTGGAATAAGGAGCTCGTGAAAAACTAGGATAAGAAGAGGTAGTAAAATTGAGTTTCAAAGGAAAATTAGGCTTGATGAAAGATTTTTATTGATGAGGTTAATGAAGATGGATCGACTTGGTAATCAATTGGAACTCCTTCTCTACATCAAAAGAAATAGCTTTGTAAAGTATTGTAGGCCAAAGTGTGTGAACCTTGGCTTGGATCTCCATCTCCAAACTATCTTCATATTTCCTCTACAAGGTATCTTCAAGAATGCCTTTAAGCATGCGAACAAGTAATAGACTTTACCAAAATTGATTGGTGTAAGTTGTAATGGTATCACCCTCCTTCCATGTGAACGTGGTCCACAAACAAAGAACAAATGGATGGAAGAGATGGGGAAGAAAATATTCCTTAACCTTCTCTTGAAAGGTCTTCAATGTTGCACCATGTCATAACATGTTCCACAAGAGTTGATCTTTTACTACTAAATAATTAGTAGCAAACTTCAGAGTAGGATTCATGTGAATAAAAATATTAAAACTAGGGTAACCATGATAAAACAAGTTGATCATCCTCATGGCCACAAATCATGAGAATTGGAAGTTCTCAATGCGATCTTAGAATATGTACCATTAGCTTGAGCAGTAACAATGGCCTTCACAACCCATGCAAGGTTGCCCTCCTAAGAATGCATCTTTTTAAGTAATTCATCACATTCTTGGATCTCATTTTGGGCACCTTAAGAGTTCATCTCGTAGGAGCTCCAACTATTGTTCAAGCAATACTCTGGGTAGAGGTGATTCACCAAAGTCCTCCATGGTATGTGGAAGGTCCATGTATAGAAGAAGAAACCCCCTTGCTAAGTAAAAAGGAGTAGAGTAACAACACAAGTGAAGTGTAGTGGTAAAAAACTTGACTTGTGAATGTGAGGTTATGGGTTCAAATCTGCTCCTTTCTAAATGAAAGGTCCTTATTTCCACTGCGTAATTAAAGATTTTCATGTGTAGCCCATGGCTACCAATGGCCAAGGGAGCCAAGGGATCCATGAGTGACAGGGAAGGCAAACATGCCAAAGTTATTTCTTATTCGATGGCCAACAAAGCCAATGTCCAAGGCATCCAAGAGAACCAAGGGAACCATGGGTGTCAAGGAAGCCAAAGATGCAAAATTTATGCTAAAGTTCTTTGCCTTAGTTGGCGGCTTGGAGTAAGTCAAAGGAGTAAACGTAGGTGTAAAATGTAGGTGTAAACTATAGGTTGAGGCTCAAGAATTGGAACTAAAATAGAAGCCAAAACAGATTTGGAACTCGAAGTAGAAACTAAAGCAAAAACCTAAAACCAGAAAACAAAAATAAAAAACAAAAATAAAAAAGAGAACTATAACTAGAATTGAAAACGAGAACATGAACAGGGATCGGGATCATATTTCAAATCGGAAAACATTTGGATGCCAAACAAGCACTATCAAAATGCCTCTCTAGTGATGCATGCAGGCTCTAATACCATTGTTGCAAGATGTTATAGACACACATACACAGAGAGCACAAAATATGATAACACATAGAAACATAATTGCACACTTGATGAGACACTACATAGTATTGGGTGCAATCTCCCTCCATGCAATCTATTGGATGATTCTCTAGAGTGTGTGTATTTATAGTCTTTTATTATGTCCAAAATAGAGGTTACAATGAGAGTGATGCTTCGAAAAGCAACCATGAAATTAGAAAGCTTCTCATTTTTATGTTGAGCCTTGGATTTTATTTACAAAAAGTTATACAATGATCCTTAATTGAACCACTATGTTTATGAGTTTTTAGAAAGAACCCTCTATGTCGGTCTTTATTTACAAAATATATGGAAAATATTTCTCTTATTTGTTTTTAGATACATCCAAATGAGACATAATGCACGCCCTCACGAACCTTAAGTGCTATATCAAGAAACAAAGCACATTAATATCTCAATAATAAACCCCAGCAATTCAACATTCCATAAGTGATAATACTTTAGATCTTTGTTAGGATCCTTTTCCATGCCAATAGACAATCTAAGAGAATGCATGAATTCTATGTCCAAGGTTAAACACACAAAGGTCCCCAACATAATTTCTTACTAGTTGGACAAACCTGTTAGCATCTCTAAAGTGTGAGATATCATCAAATTTTTCCTCAAAGGTAAGAACCCTAGACTTGATGGCCTCACCAACAAGTTCTACATTGCTTTTTAAGACATTCTTATTGATCCCATATCCAAGGTATGGAAATAATATCTCATATTTAGGGTTCTACCTTATTATCTTAATGTTGGAATGATCAAGCTTACTCATTAAAAGGCTAACAAGAACAAGAAAGAGAGCTGGATGTAAATCAATATGCTTTAAGTAGCCTACAAGATAAAAGCAAAAGTGTTGGACAATAGGGTAATTAACCATCTAAACTAGTGGATTCATAAAGATCAATAAAGATTTAGAATGAAAAAATATATGATGGAATCAATCTTTGACATTTGGGAGTATGCAAAATATAAGACCAATATATCTTTGGAGTATGAAAAAGTGTCAAACCAAGACTTCTTATTCTTAAAGGTGGACTTGAATAAATCCTATGATAGATTGAAATGGGGCTTCATGTTGAAATCCATGAAAGATTTGGGTTTTTCTATAAATGTATCAAGGTGTTCCACCCTCATGGGAAATGCACCAACTTATCTCAACATCAATCGCTCAAATGTTCTATTCAAAAAGGTTCTCCTCTTGCTCCTCTCCTTTTTTTGGATTGGAGATGATGCTCTTAGCTGCCTTATCAAAGCTTGAATTTCTAAAGTAGCTATTATGGGAATATTGCTCCATGATGGGAAAGACTAACTTGTACTGAGCTTTGTTGCTGATGATAATAACGTTCTTCTAAAAAATGACTAAGAATGCATTAAAAGATTTTGGTAGTTTCTATATACTTTAATGAGCCCATGATCAAAGATTATCCATGCTAAAATTGCTGTCAAATACCATAGTGGACCACCTCTAAATTTCATCCCCATATACAAATCTAAAAAGATCCTTTTAGGTCAAGCTTTTAGGTTGGTAGGTATCCCAATCGGGTTTGAGTTAACAATGTTAAAGTGCTAGGAGTAGATCTTGAACAATCTTGATTAAAATCTTCCCAAGATACAATGGGATGTTTTCTCCCCTCCTAAGGAAAATGGAGGTTTTGGGATCATTAATGTGTTTTCAATGAATGACAAATGATAGCTAAGTGGATGGTTAAGACTTGGAATAACCAACACAATTTATGTTGGTGCAAGAAGCAAGACTTAGAGCTTAGCTTATGCTTTTGGACTTTTATCATCTTTTATCACACATAAATGTAATTCATATGAGCTTATGTTTGTAAAGTTCAAAGATCAAGACCTTGGACTTATGTAAATAAAATCTAAAAGCTAAAGGTAGGAGGAATCTTGTGAACAAAGGGAGCCAATATCCACAACTTTAGTCAAAGTTCAAATTCAAATTGATCCTTAGATGTAAAATGACTTTTAGGTGGATGATTCAACCATATTCAACTTCAAAACATGTATAAAAAGACTACATTCCAATCAGGGGATAAGAGAGCCTTCTTGTGAGTTGTCAGTAGAGATCATGAGCCTACATAGTACTTACTTGAAGTAAGAGAAGTCCTCCACAAATCCTTTGTATCATATGTGAAATATCAATGCACATTATGATTCATATACATTGATTTCCTATTCTTTGTGTGCTTCTGCAATAACTTGACTTATTGGAGTCGATGTCCAATTGGTCCAACACCCAGCAAAAGGAGTCTTTTGTAGAGATCACTTTATAACAAAGTGATTGGGTGCATTGGCTAAGTAAGTCGACTCCCAAAGAGGAAATCCAAATTCCATCCCCATCGATAGCCAAATGATGTAGCTCGAAAAAATCCATTTTGCTTTGATCTGTTTAGCTTTTCCAAAACAGCCGCTCATCGATTTAATTAGCGATCATGATGGCACAAGCTTTTAGAAGTCATTGGTGATAGCTTTCTGATGTGTGTTTCAATAGACACCAAAAACTATATAAGAGGGACCTAAGTTCATTGTTTTTTAATCACTCAAGGTGATCAAGAAGGTGCTCAAGCTCCGGAGACTCTACAATTGAAGGACAAGGAGATCCTCTATTTGGAGGAAGTGTTCTCATAGACTTGGAGGAGTTGTGCTCTATATCTGGAGACATCTGGAGGAGTTCATATCAGCCAACATATTGTGAGTAACAAGTCTACCTTTGTCCTCACTTGTTCATTCACTAGTTTCTAATTCAGGATAATTAGAATTCAAGTTTGTTGTAAAATAGTTCTAAACTATTCATATTCTCCATATTCTCACACACACACACTTTCCTTGCCTCTTAGGCAAACAATTTCTTGTATATAGTTCCCATTTTTGCCTAGATTGAGCTATTAATAGTTTGTATCATAGTCACACACTGTGATTTGACATTGGAATATAAGATAGTGTAGGTGAGCATTCTAGCTTATCATACACTTTGAAAACCTGTCTTGTCTCTCTCTATCTTTCACTCATCTTCTTTTTGAGTCTTAAGGTGTGTATGCTAAGGTTCATGTGTTGGAAGATCCTATAAACCTGTAATTTATTGTTATTGAGGCCCACCCCACTTCCAACATTAGGTATAAGAGCATAGTTGAAATACAATATGAACAAGATGAGTGACTATAGACTTGAGAATGAAGACAAGCTTGAGGAAATGTCTAACTATTCAATATGGAGTTTTATGATAATGAATCTATTAGTATCAAAGAACTCATGGAATATTGTCAATGGACTTATCCAAGTCCAAGACAATTTGGAGAGGATGTTGCTTCATCTTCAAGAAGACATGTTTTTCAACAAGAGGTTAGTGAAGAAGGAAGTATTTTATCATCATGAGTCCATACAACTATTAGATTACTTCCTATAGAAGAGAAATCTAGATGGATCGAAGGGATGTACTAGCACTTTCATATATTTCTATGGGAGTCAAGAGGCATATTATACCCCAAATAAGGTCATGTAGAACCTCCTGACAGGCTTGGTTGGAGTTAGAGAATCTCTATCAAAGCAGAAACCTTGCTATGAAACTATGAAAGCTCATCTAAGGAGACATCTAACAACACAAGGATGAAAGTTGGTGAGTCAGTTCAGCCATATATTTTGAAGCTCAAAGATTTAGGAGATTAGTTACTCAATGTTGGAGTCAAGAGTTTAGATGAAGAGATGGTAAATACACTTCTAAACTCACTTCCATCTACATATCATGTTTTTGCTACTTCTTTATCTCTCTCTACAAGAGATAGAGAACTTTCATTTGAAAAGCTATAGTTCCTATTACTTCAAGATAAGATCAACAAAAAGGTATGGAAGCGAATGATGAAGCCATGTTATCGTCATCAAAGGAGAAGAAGAGTCAGCAATCTAATAAGGAAAGTAAGTCTTTTAATCCTAAAACTTCTAGTCCTAACCCTAATGCTTCCTCTACACCCAAAGAAAAGTCTTCGATTGCATCTTTTTATAAGAAACGAGTTCCTTTTATAGGAGAATGCAAAGCAAGGATTTTTAATGAAAAGAAGAAAGCATTAGGTAATAGTGTTGAAGATGATCCGAAACCTAAATCTTCAAAGGTAGATTCTTATGCATGTATTATTATTGAAGGGATAGCTTTTGATCAAGCAAAATTAAATGCAATCTAAGGTAATCCTTAGATTTTTTATTCTAGAGCTACGAAGCATATAATAGGTTGCAGAAAGGTATTTTCTTCCCTTTCTAACTCTTTCGGTAGAAGAGTGACCATTGCAGATGTTCATGATTTGGATATTGTAGGTGTTGGAGAAGTGAATCACAATTTCCAATGTTCTTTATGTTCTAGACATGAAGAAGAATCTTCTCTCTATTTCTACTTTCTTATCAGATGGTTATACATTTATTTTTAAGAAAGATTCACGTAAAATCCTCTTATTTGATGAGGAGCATTGTCTACTTCAAGGTGAAAATAGAAGTCACATGTTTGTGTTATCCAAAATTAGTCATGCTAATCTTGCTAGGTCTACTACACCTAAGGAGAACATGAAGTTATGGCATGCTAAATTTGGTCATATTAGTTACACAGCTCTCAAGCATATCAAAGGTCTAAAGGTATGGTGGAGAGTTTGCATACTTTTTCTTTACCAGATGATGAAGAGTCATGTGAAGGATGTATTGAAGGAAAGCTTCACAAACCACCTTTTAAGAAGCAGGGATATATCGCGACTACAACAAATTTGGAGATCATACATTCATATGTGAATGGTCTGATGAGAACATATTCTAATTCTACTTAGTTGGACCATTCTCAAAACCATGTGCAATGAAGTAGGCATGTATCTTTTCCTACGAAGCATGTGATTCTTGCTTCCATGCTAAGTAGAAATGCATTAAAATCAGAAGACATATACCCCCCCAACCAGAATGGAGGTGCCCATTTTACATGCTCATAGATTTTCAGCCAGAACCAGAAACCGTTTGAAGCACATAAAAACTTTAGACTTTGCTTTCAATGGATACACCCATGCATGCATGGAAAAATAATCAATAAAAGTCACTAAGTAAAGGTAGTTCCCAAAAGAATGTGTCTACATAGGACCACATACATCATTGTGAACAAGTTCCAATTTTTTACTAGCTCAAACTAAACCATCTTTTGGGAAGGAGGAATGTTGCATTTTGCCCCAAATAGATCCTTCAGAAACATGTTTAGCAGGTGCCTCAAGTTTGGGCAGAGATGACACCATTTGAATTTTTTGCAGGCATATTAAACTAGCAAAATTCAGATGACCAACCCGTGCATGACAAAGCTTGCATATGAGATAGCTTGAGAATCGTGAACTTCACATGCTAAATCATTGATAGATTTTGCATAGTCCATGAGCTTGTGCAACCCATGAAATAAAATGCCAGAAGCAATAATAACATCACCATTTTATAGATCTTTCATCAACAAATTTGACAACCAAGTGGACATTGGCTAATGCTAAAACTCACAATAGATTTTTTTGGATCCTTGGCACAAACAAAGCATCTGGCAGTAGTTAGAATGATCTTAACAACTCCCATGACTTGATAAGAGGATTTGTTGGTGCATGTGTCAGTATACCCTATAGAGGTAGGCTCAAGTGAACTAAAGAAACTACACAGCGAGGTAATATCCTTGGTTGCCCCACTGTCAAAGTACCAAACATCTAAGTCTACTATAGATATACACTCTTCATGAGAAGATGAGTCATAACTGCAAACAATATTAAATGTCTATTCTTCATTCTGAACAAGATTAGTTGACTCTATTTTGGGTTTAGAGGCCTCCCCAACAACCATTCTAGCCTCTTTTTTATTTGCCTCTTTTGTGGCCAATTTTGGACAACTCTTTAGGACATGATCATTCCTTTATAATATTTGCAAAACAATTTCTAATTTTTTGATTTCTTTTTGTCTCTATCTTCCTTTTTTGGGTGTGCAAAGTTAGAAGATTTGTACTTACTAGTAGATGAGGTCCATTTACCTTTGCCCTTCTCACTATCTAAGAAAGCTTGATTTGCTACATGCATAATGGACGTGTTCTGCCTGGACTCATCTTCTTCTAACAAAACATAGACCAAGTCCTCAAATGTCAAGGCATTTGGATTGCCTTTTAAGATCAAACAAAGAGTAGAAGCAAAACACTAATATGAATGTGGAAGAACATTCAGAATACTTTGCACAAGTGAACTATCTGGCAAGACTTCATCAACAAAAATCAATAGTTCCTTCAATTCTTTGACCTTTGTCAAAAACTTTTCCATAGAATCTTCTTCATTCATATGCTTAATCTCCAACTGTATTTAGAGATAAGCCATACGAGCCTCATTTCTTGCCTCGTACAAGATGGTAAGTGTATCCCAAGCATTCTTTTCTATTTTGAAAGAGTGAATATGAGGGATAATGGCACCTTTGATAGACATAGCTATAAGTGTATGTGCCTAAGCATCTTTGCCATCCCATCAAAGTCTCTCTACAATAGGTGTAGAAAGAACCATAGCACAAATAGGAACTTGAAGTTAACCATCTTCAATGCCAAATGCATCACCTTCAGTAACTATATTTTGTAGTAGGTTGTTTTTCAACACCTTGCACAACATTCCATAATCCTTTTGAAACCAATACATGACACATCATATATTCCCACAATGGGTAACTAGTACCATCCAACTTGTCTTCAATAGCCAACATATAGAATACATCATCGCTTTCAGTCGTGGCCATTGACTAGAATACCCTAATGCAAAAAATAGCTCTATCTCAAAATGTTGAATAGAACTACCCTGTTAAGCTTTGCTAAACTTGTACTACACATCTAGGCCCTCGTACTGGAAAATGGAAACCAATATATATGTTTGGTAGAAAAGATGTAATTGTCTACATAGGCACTGTGATAGTGCATTCACAAACCAAAGCAAGCTTAGATCCAAATTTTGACACCACAAAATGAAGCAACTTTGAACTCCTAGTCACCCTAGGTATGCTCACCAATTTTTGTGTGATTCTAAGACTATGACTGGAGGGCTCTCGACTATGCCCTAGATGAAGTGGCAAACTACTTTGATACCAATTGTTTGAGTTTGAGATCTAGGGGAGCATGCGAGAGGAAGATGAAGAAACTTGGAGCATAAAACACAATATTTAATATATTACGAAGTGAATGTCTAAAGATAAGTAACATGTTAGAGTTATACGAATATATGCAAGTGAAGGGGAAAAACCTCCTAAAGAGGGAAAAAAGTACCCCGATAGTCCTAAGTGTATTTGCACATCACTACCAAAATATATCCACAGAGGAATTAATGCTATTAGTTATCAAAATTTCTTTGACTATTAGTTGTGGCCCTTCACATGGGGACTTTCTTCATTAATATGTTCTGTGATGTAAGGCTTCTTTCTTCTTGAGAATGCAAGGATAATCCTCTGATAGTGTTACTAGTTTCTTGGCCAATCAAATGTGTGATTGGGATTGTTGTGCAACCAAAAGAGACTTGGATAACCAATATTTTGTAGCCACTTGAAATGTGTGTTTTTTCTATTTCTTTTGTTTCTTTTGCACTTTTTTAGATTTTTATTTTCTTAGCATGATTAACAAGTGGTAGCTTGGGTATATCTTGTTGAAAATGTGAACTATGAAAGCTTTAGTTGGATAAAGGGGTCAAAAGGACTTAATGTGGACAAAATTCATGACTCAAATCACTTAGGGTCATCTCAAGGTCAGGCAAGGATGGACAAGGCAGTCCTAAGGTGGTGGAAAAGTTCGGAGAAGCATCCAAAAGCTATAAAAGGAGGTGAAGAGTCATCACATGTATGGAAGTCTTGTATGTCACTAAAGACTAAGAGACATATACTCAAGGAGGCTCAAGGAGAGACTCATCGAAGGCTGAACGAGCTGAAATGAAGCTACCCAAGCTAGGAAAAAAGTAGAGGAGGTTTTTATATTCATAGAGGAGGAGGAAGGAGGAGGTATCAATCCCACACCCCCTCTAGTCTCTTGTAGGTATATACATAGTCTGCTTATAACAAATCTAACTCTTTCTGTACATATCCAATTAAAGAGATTGAAGGTTCATTCTATAGCTTATATATTTCTCTTACTTTCCCTAAGAGGGTGCCTTGAAATCACTTTTATATGTACAGAAATTGTTGTATCTATGTAACCCTAATTTCTAAATATCCTACATCTCTACATACTTTGTTTTGTATAGAGTTGTTGATTGACCTTTATAGACCCATTTGAGGTGTTCTATAGATTCTTTGAAATATTATGAACCCCACTATGTGTGTCTAAAAGCTTACATGATTTGGATCAGTGCAAGGTAGGTCAATTAGATTTTTTCTATAGTGCTCACTAATGTAACTTGCATTGTCTCAGAATGGCTCTATCTATCTTGTGACTAAAATCATGTCTATTTATACTCCTAGTTCAAGTTTGTAGGTATAGACATAGTCTCCTTATAACAATTGTAACTCTTTGTGTAAATATCCAATTCAAGAGATTTAAGGTTCATTCTGTGGTTTATGTATGTATCTTACTTTCTCTAAAAGGGATTCATGGAATCAATTTTATGTATAGGTAAATTCATGTATGTCTATAACCCTATTGTTTGCATATCCTACAACTTTGCATGGTCTATTTTGTATAGAGTTGTTGACGAACCTAAACAGCTCCATTTGAGGTGTTATATAGCTTTTTGGAAAGCTTATGGACCATACTAAGTGTGTATAAGAGCTTGAGTGATTCGAATCAGTGTAAGGAAGTTTTGCTATAGGGCAGCAGAAAAGGTGTATGAAGGGACCTAGGTATTGGGTTCATTTAACTTCTAGAGTGCAAATTGTTGGAGTTAGACACCTATGAAAGCACATGAACAGCACAAGGAAAAAGAAGAAGCTTGGAGCACAACACACAATACTAAATGTATTACCATGAGAATGTACAAAGATAAGTAGCCCGTTAGGGCAATAGACGTATATACAAGCTGATGGAAAAAACCTCCTAAAGAGGGGAAAAAGTGCCCTAGTGGTCCTAGAGTGTTCACACACATCACTACCTAAATATATCAACAAATCTCTCGTGGGAGTGATGCGGTGAACAAGAAACTGGCACTCATGTATAAGGTAGTGCCAAGCTATGTGGAATCAATCCACAAAAGGAAGTAAGCATGGAAACACAGGGTTCCTTGCAAATGCCAATGCACTCTGACTGTTGGTGAAGGTGGTGGTGGCAGAAGACTAACCAACACAAAAATCGGCCATAAGGCATTTGAGCCACACACACTCAAACAGTCGCTATGAAAGCTGCCATATACTCAACCTCACAACTGGAAGTGGCCACAATAGGCTACTTCTTGCTAAGCCAAGATATGCATGAGCTACCAAGCATGAAGCAAAAACCACTAGTGGACACACGAGTGTCATAACAACCATCCCAGCCACTGTCAAAAAAAGCATGCAAATCTAGCGGTAGTGATCCCCCCTTGGGATGAAACAATCCAAGTAGTTAGTTATCACTCAAGTAGCGAAAGATGCACTTAACCGCCTGCCAATGCTTGACACCTAGGCAATCCATAAACTTGCTCATCTATGAGACAACAAACTGAATATATGGCCGAGTAATGCATAAATAAATCAAGCATCCAACAACCTACTGATAGAGAACAACATCAAATGCATCTCCAGCATCATGAAGACTCAATCATAAACCTATCTCCATAGGAGTGGCAATAGGCTTACAGTCTTCAACGCCAAAACACTGCAATAATGTGTCAATATATTTTGTTTGACACAAGGTACTTCCACCATCAACTTGCATAAAATGAATGCCCAAATAGTGATGCAAATGCCCCAAATCAGACATCTCAAATGAGGCATGCAAATCAGCCTTAAAATCAGCAATATGTGTGTCATTACGACAAGTGAGCAGCATGTCATCAACATATACCACAATGATCAAAAGCACATCATTAGCACGCTTAACGTATAAGGTGCTTTTAGTTGGACTGTTCTCAAAACCATGTGCAATCAAATAGGCATGCATCTTTTCATACCAAGCACATGGTTCTTGCTTAAAACCATATATTGCCTTCTTTAACCTGCACACTGGTTTTCATGCCATGCACAAAGCCACGAGGATGAAAAACATACACCTCTTCATGAAAGTCACCTTTCAGAAATGTTTTTTTAATATCCAATTGATGTACATTCCAACCATGATGAGCTACAAGTGCATAGATGCTATGAATAGTAGTCATTCCACATGTAGGAGCAAAAGTTTCATCAAAATCAATGCCTCTTTTCTGTGCATAACCCTTTGCAAAAAGCCTAGCCTTATAACTATCAATTGCTCCATCATGTTTACACTTCAACTTGTATACCCATTTAGTGCCAATGGCCTTCTTGCCAGGCGGCAAGTCACATAAAGACTAGGTACCATTTTTCATGATAGCATCACATTCAGATTGCATTGCAGCCATCCAATGTTTCGAATTTTGTGCTTCATCAAACGAAACAGGTTCAGTCTCATCACAGAGACTAGAGGCAGCCATAGCATAACAATCTGATGCAAAAGAGGCACTATGAGAGTGTGAACGAGTATGATATGATAGAGATGCATCTAATTTGGTGTCCCATAAAGTCTGCACCAACCATTTTGGCATAGTTTTTCTCTCCTCAATGTCAGCTCTCTCATCAACAAGTGCATTATGTAGATCTTCATCAGAAATGGAATGATTTGCATCATCACATGAAACCTGCAAAGGCTAAGAAGTTACTTCATTAGGACTAGCACTAGACTGTCCACGTGGTAAAAAGAGGCAGCAAAGTATCATATATGTCTTTGGAGTTAATAGATGTCTCCTTAGTACATGAAAGTAAGGGCTGAATATCATCTTCCACAAAAACAACATCACGGATAACCACAATACATTTAGTCTATGGCTGATACAAACGATAACCTTTGCTTTCAGAACTGTACCCAACAAAAATAAATTTTACTGCTTTATCATCCAATTTTTTGCAATGTTGTTGAGGCACTAATGCATATGCCAAATAACCAAAAACACGCAGGTGAGCAACAGATGGTTTGCAACCATGCCAAGCCTCATATGGAGTGATAGACTGCAATGCTTTAGTGGGACACTTGTTAAGTATATATGCTGCACACATGACAGCCTCAAGCCAGAAACTATGTGGTAAAGCCTAACTCTTGACCATACACCTCGCCATCTCCATGAGTGACCTATTCTTCCATTCAGCAAATCCATTCTGTTGAGGTGTATACGGCACTATACATTGATGTTTTATCCCACATTGAGCCAGAAATGCATTAAAGTCACAAGACATATATTCCCCCCCTCGATCCGAACGGAGGGTGCCCATTTTACATGCTGACAGATTTTCAGCCAAAACCAAAAATTGTTTGAAGCACATAAATACTTCGGACTTTGCTTTGAGTGGATATACCCATGCATGCCTAGAAAAATTATCAATGAAAGTCACAAAGTAAAGATAGTTTCCAAAAGAAGGTGTCTACATAGGATCACAGACGTCACTATGTACAAGCTGCAATTTCTGAGTAGCCCGAACTGAACCATCTTTTGGAAAGGAGGAACACTGCATTTTGCCCAAAATATAGCCTTCTTAAACATGTTTTCCGAGTGCCTCAAGTTTGGGCAAAGAGGACATCATTTTAGATTTCTGTAGGCATAGCAAAGTATCGAAATTCAGATGAACAAAGCGTGCATGCCAAAGCTTTGCATCTGAC
The DNA here is from genome assembly GCA_020310875.1 of Ceratopteris richardii. Taxonomy (NCBI): domain Eukaryota; kingdom Viridiplantae; phylum Streptophyta; class Polypodiopsida; order Polypodiales; family Pteridaceae; genus Ceratopteris; species Ceratopteris richardii. The sequence continues at coordinate 63,480,621 of CM035414.1, read as the reverse complement.
ATAGCCTAAGAATCATGTATTGCACATGCCAAATTATTCACAGATCTTTCATAGTCTATGAGCTTATACATCCCACGATATAAAATGCCAGAAGCAACAATCATGTCGCCATTTGACAGATCATGAACTGTACATCTGTCATCAATAAATTTCACAACCAAGCCAATCTTGGCTAATGCGAAAACTGATAACAAATTCTTCTTGATCCCTGGCACAAATAAAGCATCTGACAAAGTGAAAGAACTACCATCAGTAGTAGTCAAAATGATCTTACCAACTCCCATGATAGGATAAGAGGAGTTTTTGGTGCATGTGATAGTATTCCCTGTAGGGGCAGGCTCCAGTGAAGAGAAGAAACTATGCTACGAGGTAATATGTTTGGTCACCCCACTATCAAAGTACCAAACATCTAAGTCTATTGTAGACATGCATTGCTCATGAGAAGATTGGTCAAAATTGCAAACAATAGTAAATGCCCATTCTTCATCCTCCACAAGATTAGCAGACTCTATTTTCAGTGTAGAGGCCTCTCCATCAACCATTCTGGCCTCTTTTCTGATTTCTTCTCATCCTTGTCTTCCTTCTTTGAATGTGCAACATTTGCAAATTTGTTCTTACTAGTTGAAGAGCTCCATTTTCCTTTGCTCTTCTGACTAGCCAAGAAAGCTTGATCTGCAGCACGCATAATAGACCTGTACTGCCTAAACTGATCTTCCTACAACAGAACAAAAACGAACTCTTCCAATGTTAAGGCATTTGGATTGCCTTTCATCATCAAATGAAGAGTAGAAGCAAAACTCTAATATGAGTCAGGAAGACCATTTAGAACAGTTTGCATAAGTGAATTGTCAGGAAGGACTTCATCAGCAGAATTCAATTGTTCCTTCAAATCCTTGATCTTTGTCAAAAAACTGTCCATAGAATCACCTTCATTGATGTGCTCACTCTCCAACTATTTTCGGAGGTAAGCAACACAAGCCTCATTCGTAGCCTAGTACAATGTGCTAAGTGTATCCCAAGCATCCTTAGCTATTTTGCAAGAGCAATTGTGAGGAATAATGGCATGTTCGACAGACAAAGCTATCAATGCATGTGCCTGGGCATATCTTCCATCCCAACGCATTTGCTCTGCAGTAGGTGCAACAGAAAGTGCAGCACAAACACGAGTCTGCAGAATATCACCATCTTCGACACCGTAGTTGTAATAGTTGCAGGTGTTATAGGATGTTTTTCAACACCCTACATAATGTTCCTGTTGCTCTAGCACAATGGTGAGAACCACGTTAAGAAGCTCCACCTCCTTAATGTCAATCCGCGGAAGAGATAGGAGTGATATGAAGATCGTGAATGTGAGATGAAGTGAGAGTGAAGGTGAGAAACATGGAGATGCACACACACATACACACACACAATGAAGAGACAAGCAAGACACAATGGAAGGTAGGAAATCAACTCTATTACTCAAGAACACTCTTACAAGCTCAAGCTCACTCTAGCTCATACAAGCCTACACTAGCTAACCTCAAAAATGAGCTCTCTAGCTCTTTTTATAGATTCTAGACTAGTTTTGACCGGTTTCACATCTAATGACCTGCATAGTTAGAAAATAGGTTCTAGGTGCTATTTGAAAGGGTAAACGGTGTTTAAAAATAGCCAAAATTGGTATGCACGTTCTACCTAAGCTCCTCAAGCTCGAGGACTCCTCGGCTTGCACAAAATGGAGCTATACATTACAAAAAGGGTTTTTCTAATATGGTACAAAAGTGATGAAAATCACTATTGGAGGTTTTTGAAAAGTATTTTGAAATATATTTGTTTGAAGAAATGATTTGACTGACTCCCAGTGCTACTTCGTTGTGCTCTGTCTTCACACGCTTCCGCGTCTTCTATGCCTCTGGCTACTGCCAACACCCCCCTCCCTCTTGCTTTTGTCATCCTCGACAGAACCTTGTTGCGAGGTCTATCGGATGTAATTCTTGAGTAGTTCCTGAGCGAGGGTGTGTTCTGATATGCAAATTCCTCGAGCCAGATCTGCCTCGAGTTTCTCCCAATCAATGGGCTGCGGTTCATCGGATGGGGGGAGTCGATAATGCGTGGAATATACCATCTGTTCACAGGAAAATAACTGCAAGAGGTGTGTAGGCCTGCTGATGAACACCTCTGAATGGTATTCCCAGAAACCGGTTGTGAACATTTCTTCGAAGGTCTGCTTATAGCACGCCGGTAAGTATTTAATTCGACAGTGCCAGGTGTAACACACCCGGAGCGATGGTGTCATACTCATGTCGTAAGCTAAATCTAGGTTGCCATGCTCGAAACCCGGGGTGTTTACATGTGGTTCCTTGACGCGACGGAAGACCTTGAAAACCATCTGCATCATGTCAAATATCTTGACAGTCATGTGTGCTACAACATCGTCTATATGTTTTAAGCGAGGGAGCTAGTGACGAATCGTTGCCATCATGTATCCAACTGTTGGTGGTCCTGTGGGTGGCCTGAAATATGGGTAATTGAGCCAATCCTGGCATTGCTTGTTGCTATGTACTTTAATGGCAAATGCCTTCCAAGAACGTCGACGTGGCACTGGTCCCCAACATGGATTGTACTTTAAGTGTAGTGGTGCCTTGACCCAAGTACTCATCATCTCTGGATATTCTTGTAATAAATCCTTGTGCCAATCTGGTTGATAGATCTCTCCTCGCTGCGCATCTAGTGGAAAATCTTCCGGCTCAAATTGAGTTGCATGGGAGGGCTTCTTGCCTGTTTCTTTTTCTATGGCCAACTGATATTCCGCCATTAACATAAAATAAGGCTTGTATTGTAGCTCATGCCCAGATATGTATCTACGAGGGGCCAAATGAGCAAAGTAGGGGGACTATAAAATGCGTTCTTCAATCATTGCCATTGCATGTAATTGTGCCTCTACCCGTGCTGAGTGGGTTCTTCCAAGTTCTTCAATTGTCTTCATCCATGCGAGAGTTGGAAGTTTGAAAGTCGTCTGGCCTTCAATCGTGACACATCCACCTGGGATGGGTTGGGGTTCATATGCTTCTTCGAAAATTTCCTCCATTGGAATAGTCATTGTTTCTTCCTCTGCTCGTAGTTCCGGTGGGGAGTCTGGCCTGGGGGGTGCTTCATATACTGCTATCTGTGATTGAAGAGTTAATACCTCGGCCCCTAATCCATTGAGTTCCTCTATGATGTTAGGAGATGGGTCCGCAGGGGCTGGTAGTCCTTGTTGTACAGGTGCTCTTAACTGCAATATCTTGTGTTCTTCTTTGAGCTTCTAGAACTCCTCATTCATGTTGTCGTATTCATCTAACAATCTAACATGATCATCTGGTAACATCTTCATAGATTCCAAAGGAACAACTTTAAAGCGACTAGGGCTCAATGGTTGGTCGGGTTGATCTAGGGTAGCTTCTAAATTCTCTCTGTTCTGTTCTTGTAAACGCTGGTTCTCTTCTTTTGCTACTGCCAAGTGTTGTCTGAGTAAGCCCATGTTCCTGGTGAGTGTTGCAATGCGAATCGTTTGGGCCCTTAACAAGTTATTGATATCTGTGACGGACTCTTTGGTTTTTTCTTCAATTTCTAGTTCCAGTTTATGGTAAGCCTCTCGTAGCTCTTGGTAGCGGGTGTTTAGTGAGGCATTCTCGATGGATAGTGAATTGAGCTGCAACTGTAAATCATGTGTTGTCTGCTGTAGCATCCGGTAATTATTGCCAAGAGATGCAAACTCATCTCTTACTTGTGTCATGCAGGTGAACATCTGACGAAATGCGGTGTCTATAGTAGGTGATAATATTAAAGGTGTGCTAAATGAAGATGCGGTGGGGGTTGATGCAAGGGGTAAGGGAAATGGGCGTGGGAGAGTGGATGCTATGGTGATTGTGGAAAATTGTGATGTCCCTATGTGTGGTGTGAAATGAATGAAGGGAGTGGTGGTGTAGTGGGTGGGGATATATCCATGTCATTCGAGGTGGTGTCGAGTGTCGTGACTGTGAATAATAGAGTGATAGTGGGTGTGTGCGTGGGTGTAAATATAGGGTTTACAAAGGTTGAAGAGTAATGTACAGAGGAGGTCTCTTGTACTCCTTGGGAAAGGGGAAAGTGAAAAATGGTGAGTCGGGGAGGTGATACAGGGGAGAAGGTCAATGGGGTTAGAAATGGAAAAAGGGTTCTTGGAGGTGCGGGGAAGGATGGGAAAGATGGATGGAGAAATGGACTGGATAGAAAGGTGGATGTCCTAGGGGGTAAGCTAGGTTGCGTAGGTGCAAGAAGGGTTAGAGGAATCGAAGCAACAAAGGCTTCTACTACCTCGCCATCCAAAGATGTGGATGTTTTGGGAGAAGTAGGATGTACAGGGGAGATTGGAGGGGGGAAAGAGGAGTGGTTGGGGTGGCGAGTACCTCGGTCACAGCGGTGGTATGTACAACAATAGTGTGGGGCGGGGAGTCGATGACAATGGTGTCTTCTGCTACGGAGCCTTCGGGGATGAAACGGGCTTCCCTGGCATGTTCTGAAGATTGGCCGCTATGGGTACACGAATGTACTGACATGGTTTTGATAATAGTCGTACTCGTCAGGGGTCATATTGCGGAAGTGGCTTTCTCTGTAGATATCGCAATGCTTCGTTAGATCCCACTGATTTAACAAGTTCCCTGAAGCCTTGGATGTATACTTCTTCGAAACCGCCTGAGAAAAGTTCCTGTTCTATGAGTGCTTGGCTCTCTTCCTCAGTTAACTTCTTATGCGCCCAAACTTTTTCCATGGTGCGATATAACTTTTTGATCGCCAAGGTGTAGGTCGCTGCCTCAAATGTTTCGTCTTCGTGCGTGCTGGTGTCACCTTGGGTGTCGGTGTGCTGTCCTTGTTCATCTGTCTGCACATTTTCTTGGGAGTCATGAGTGCCCTAGCTGGCTTCATCATCGCCCTCGTCATCATCTATTTTTGTTCTTTCCTCTTCAGAGCTGGACACTACTTGTCCTTGTTGTTGATCAGGTGGAGTGGTCGGGTAGCTTGGACGTTCATATTCTTGAGAGAAAATCTGGCCTTCAGAAAATTGAAATTCATTTGAAAAGGCATCTGGCATTTCGAAATCAAATGTTGTATCTATGGGTTCTGCTTCCATGTTGGGTATTGGAAAAGAAAACACTTCCGCACCAATAGTGGTGGGAACTTCTGCTGCAGTGGTGGTAGGTTCCTGAACTGATGTTGGTTGTGAGGTAATCGCACTAGTAGTGCTTTCTGTAATGATAGGTCGTGATAACCGTATGCGAATAGGTTGTATAGTTGCAGAGGCTTCCGTCAGAGACTGTTCTGGAGAGGGTTGTGGTGACGGTGATTCTGGGACCTATAGGTAGGGGATAGTTCCTCTCATGCGCTTTCATGCTCCTCCTTTGCTGGCCTTCCTAGCTTTCTTTGTTGTCCCTTTGAATGCTTTCAACTCCTCGCTTGTCATTGCACGCTCGATTGGCAAGTCGTATGCCAAACACATATATATAATTCTTGTAAGAGCGCAGCGTCCATGAATTACCTTCTTTCTTTCCCATCGGTGTTGTGCTAAGTATAGCTAGTCAATGATCCAGCTAGCCAGATCAACTCTTTGTGGCCTAGTACAAGCTAAATATAAGCCAAACTAGATGCGTTTGTGGGGCATGGTGAATCTATCTTGAGTGGGGAAAGCAAAATGTTGCATACATATCCGTAATGGTTTAGAGAGCTCAGGTGTGATTGCTCAAATATCTTCCCACTTAATGACATCTCCACGTTTCATTGGCTCTAGAATCAGCCTTTCGCGCTCGGTCGGCATGTGAGTTCCATGTATCTTGATTGCAGCTCTAATCAGGTCTTTGGAAAGATAAAACTTCTTAAACGGTGCATCATTTACTAATGACGACAAAATGAATGTTCCTGGCAAATCTTTGTTCTTCGAAGCTGTCAATGTGGTTACCAAATAGTAGCATCGGTAGAAATCTGGTTTCAGCAACGGATCATTGAAGTATTCTATGAAGCCAGCTCTTGCCCAAACATGCTTTAAGTCCTCTGTATTCTATTGTCCTTCAAACTCTCTTGAAAAAAATTGGTACTTGCCCCACGTGCGGGTATCAAAAGTCAAGTTGGCCTCAAAAACGAAATCTGCATCCGCCAATGGGCCTGCTAAACCTTGGAACCAATGCGAGTTGCAATGAATTTTTTCAATATAGCCCCTAGGAGGATTGTCAATTGGCATAGGTCCCGGAAATCCCTGAAATTCTGGTGGTTGAGCCGTAGGATGTGGTTCAGCTAGTAGTTCACCAATATTGGCCATAGGTATGCTGGGGAGAGCTTCAGATGGTCCTTCTGCCTGCATGATGAGTGATGCGAGTGCGTAGAAGATTTGCTACAAAAGATTAACACATTAGTATGGAAATTAATCATGATCCCATTAAAGTGAAACCGCAATCCCTTTCCATAACCGATGTGTAACCCGTGTAGCCGAGTGTTGTGATGTGGTTTATGGAATGATAGTTGCAAAAGTAATGCAGGTCTCTAGACACCTACATGCTTCAGATGATGCATACATTTCTTGATGAGATGTTATTACAAGTGATGTTGGGTTATAGTGTGTGGATTTGTACAAGGTTTAGGTGTGGGTGAATTATTACAAGGTTGTAGATTAGTCGGGGTGGGAGTTATGTTAGACAATGGGTTTTGAGGAGACATCTGGATACGTCTCGGTATCCACTTCCTAAGAGATTCTGAGCGGATGATATGTTTCTGCTGAGGGACAAAAGGTGATATCGGATGTGGTGGTATTGAAGGGTGAAGAGATTTCTGAGGGGTATATATTACATGGCTTGAGGGTTGAGCTATAATACACTGTTTGGGTACACTACAATAGATCGATGGTATACCGAGGTTTTTACCAAGGAAAATGACCGCAGTTTAATTTGCTGCAACGCCGGTGTAAAGGTCGGTTTGCGTGTCGGTACCAAAGTGTCGGTATATGCATCGGTATTACCAATGCAAATACCGAGGCTTTTGCTGGAGATACCGTCGCCTGCTGGGTGTACCGACGGTTATACCGTCGCCTGCTGGGTGTACCGACGGTTATACCGATGATACTATTGGGAGTACCATCGCGTATACCGACGGCCATACCTGCAAAATTTTTTTTGGGCAGAGTGTTCTGTCTTTTGCTAGAGCAACATTGACAATACACTCTGCCCAAAAAAAACCGAGTACATGTGATGTGTACTCTAATGACAACCGAAATATGATTCCGTGAAACAGAGTATTATTGGACACAAAAGAGATAATCAGAATGAACTATGAACCATGTACAAAAGAAGTTATATATTTCAATAATGAAGCATGTACAAGAGTGTGGCAAACCATTGTCATATATGACCCTTTTACAAAATGTGGCAAAGCAATGTATTGCCATATGAAAATAAAATACAAAATATTGGTCTTCCACTGCCATATACATGCAAAGAACGTTCCATATCAATAGTCCTGCAACAAAGAACATTAATGGAATGCGATAAATTCACATGAAAATTAAAAACAACAAGTAAAAACCAAGTTTATAAATTAATTACCTCATTGCAAATGCTCCCATGAAACTACCGCACCGCGTCCCTCCAAGTCTTGCAATAGTGCAGTCAACCCATGACTATATCCGTAAGACTCCTCCGTTCGTGTTGGAGGATGACCCATTGCCAGCTCTTGAAACAAATATAAAAAGATTAGAGAAACATACATGAGAAATTTAACACAAATAAATTCAATAAATGAAATGGTACTTACAAACTCATGACGCATCGTGTCATATCCGTCGTTGCCCAAATGTGACGGTCCAATCGTATCTAAACGTGTGACTGCGGCATTTCGCTGCTGGCGATATCGATCAGGAGTCTGCTGCTGCTTGTCACGAATCATGTCCCACTCCTCAGGTTCTAACCATACAGGCTTTGGTAAGCCTTCTCTGAATGCATCACGTGCCTCGGATCATCGATGGGACATGACCTCACGTGCGGTGTGCAGAATCCACTCTGAACTGACAATAGACTGTCCATCGGCTGGTGGGAACTCCTGACAATCTTTTAGGGCTGTAGGGAGCACAAACTGTAAAAACTTGTGCCAATCATGAGACTTGAGTCCTGCAAGATCGTCGTTTCGTGTGAAAGCAATCTTTAGACACCTCATGCATTCAGTAGGTGTACGAAACTCTGAAATTGTTTTCTTCACTTGTTGCTCTTCCATCCTGCGAAGCACCCAAGAAGTTCTTGGTAACGATACTGTTCCGTTGGGCTTAGTAATTGCCCACAACTCTCGCATATGACCTCGGTCTTCTAAGTCCTCCCTTTGTGCTTTGCTTTCTTTCTTTCCGATCAAAGTTTTCCAAAGAATCTCTCCCACATTCTTAAAAATATGCATCGGGTCTACCAAATGATTGATCACCAATTCACTCCAATAAGGGAGTCCATGAAAAATGGACAAACTTTTCATGCCAACAACTGGATTTTCTGAATCCCACAATTGTTTCCAATCGCTAGCTTTCATTTGGTGTTGCGCTTGTCGACCAATTTGTCCTTCACGTAAAACATGTCCATCAGGCAAATATCTATGATGTCCTTCATAGACAGTTTTATGTAGTGCTTTGGAATAGCGTGCTTCGAGTCGTGGTCCGCATAAAGGACAAGCATGGTAACCCGAAATCGATAAACCTAAACATTCACCATAACCAGGCCAATCATGCATTGTCCACATAAGTATGCCTTGCACTCACACGTCTCATCTTCTTATAGGTTGAGACATGTCATGCACAGTAATCCCATCCCATAAAATGCGCAGTTCTTCCACAAGTGGTGCAAGATATACATCCATGTTTTTTACCTTATACTTACGTGGTACAATAAGAGCTAATAATAGATGAACTTTCTTTGTGGCCAACCATGGTGGGATATTATAACTGACCAAACATACAGGCCATGTGCTCCATGAAGAACTGCGTAATCCAAATGGATTCACTCCATCCATAGCTAGGCCTAGACGTATGGACCGAGGCTCACTAGCAAACTATGGCCACTTACTATCTATGTGCTTCCCAAGCATCAGAGTGAGCTGGCACTCGCATTACATTATCTGTAGACCTGCTCTTTGTATGCCATGACATTAACTCAGCTATAGATTTGCATCTAAACATGTTCTTAATTCGTGGAATGATAGGAAAGTGGCGAAGAACCTTTGCGGGGATTGCTTCCCCTACAACATCTTCTCTAAATCTATTTGCTCCACACTTTGGACATACGTGGAGATGCTCATACTCATTCCGAAAGAGAATGCAATCATTCGGACAAGCATGAATTTTAGTATAATCCATTCCAATGGACTGTAAAAGTTTTTTCGCATCTCCACGTGTTGGAGGCATGTCATTGCCCTCTGGCAAAAATTGATCTTTAAGAAGCCTGCAATAAGCAATTAAAATGATATTAGTAAATGAAGTTATTGTGATACAACAATGAAAGCCAACTTGTTCTCCACTTACCTGAACAATTCATTGACACTACTATCTGACCATCCATAAATGGATTGCAGATTGAGCATCGCGAGTGAAGCACGTAGTACAGATATCTTTGCTCCATTGTAAAGTGGTAAACGAGCTAATCTTCGCATGTTTTCATATTCTTCATCAACTTCTGATCATGGAATTTCTGTTGTGTCCATCTCGACACCTTCTTCACCATCATGATCTTCGTCCATCTCATAAAATGCTTCAAGCATCTCTTCCATATGTTCATTCTGTGTAATATTATTAGTGATTGCTTGTACGTCTAAGTCCTTTTTTGCTCTCTTTTGTCCACGAGAGGTGACCGGTGCAATGTCGTTTGGGTCCATCTGCTCACCTGGGGGACCATGCGAATGATAACGTAGGTTTTCCATTCGACTCCTATCAAAGGATCCATGCTCTCTAACATGTGCAGTACAAATCTGTTGTTTCCGATAAATTTGATACTTGCACTGTGTGCAAGGACATGCCATTCTCTCTTCAGGATCCAAAGAAGCCATCTGCTACAATATGGACATTTTAGAACATTTGTTTTTTTATTAAACCTAAAAATCTAACTCTTAAAGACTTAAATCTGAAATACTAAACCTAAATACTCAAATACCTAAAAAAACTTAAAACCCTAATTTTAAAACCCTAATCTATATAGTTATCCTATTTTATCTATATATTCGGATTTTTTCTTGATTGATCCTATTTTATATATTTATTTATTTATTTATTCAGATTTTTTTCCTCTTAATTGAGTTATATGTATGCCTAAACCCTAAAACCCTAATTTTAAAGATCTAGTCCTAAATTATGTATATTTCTATACACATGTGTATATACATGTATATATGTATTATATGTGTATGTGTATGTGTGTATATATGTTATGTAGGTGTTAAAACCCTAAAACCCTAATACAAATGACCTAGACCTAAAACATGTATATATATATGCATGTGTATATATATGTATATGTATATATATGTGCATATAGATAGGTGTATAAGTATGTGTGCTTGTGTATTGTATATATATTCACTCTATTTAAAATGATTAAATTTAAACCTATTTTTATATATTTAATCATATATATTTCATTTATTTATTTAAAATACTAGTTCTTATCATATTTTATTATCTATATAATTATCCTATCTTATATATATATATATATATATTATTTATATATTCAAAATTTTTTCCTTACTTAATCTTATTTTTATATATTTTATTATAAATATTTAATTAAGTTTTTTAAAACACTAGTTCTTTTTATATTTATTTATCTATATAATTATCCTATTTTATATATATATTTATTTATATATTCAGATTTTTTCATTATGTAATCGTATTTTTATATATTTAATTTTATATATTTAATTATATATATTTAATTAAATTATTTAAAAAACTAGTTCTTTTTATATTTATTTATTTATATAATTATCTTATTTTATATATATATTTATTTATATATTCAGATTTTTTCCTTACGTAATCATATTTTTATATATTTAATTAAATTATTTAAAACACTAATTCTTTTTATATTTATTTATGTATATAATTATCTTATTTTATATATATATATTTATTTATATATTCAGATTTTTTCCTTACGTAATCCTATTTTTATACATTTAATTTTATATATTTAATTATATATATTTAATTAAAACCCTAATCTTAAAGTTCTAGATCTAAAATATGTATATTTTTGTATGCATGTGTATCTACATGTATATATGTATTATATGTGTATGTGTATGTGTGTATATATGTTATGTAGGTGTTAAAACCCTAAAACCCTAATCTTAAAGATTTAGACTTAAATATGAAATACTAAAACCTAAATACTTAACCACCAATAAAAATCTAAACCCCTAATCCTAAAACCCTAATCATATTTTATATATATATTTATTTATATATTCAGATTTGTTTTCTTATTTTTCTCTATATTTTTCTTTAATATAAATATAATTGAGTTATATGTATGTCTAAACCCTAAAACCCTAATCTTAAAGATCTAGACCTAAAATATGTATATTTCTGTATACATGTGTATATACATGTATATATGTATTATATGTGCATGTGTATGTGTGCATATATGTTATGTAGGTGTTAAAACCCTAAAACCCTAATCTTAAAGATTTAAATCTAATATATGTATATTTTTGTATGCATGTGTATCTACATGTATGTATGTATTATATGTATATGTGTGTTTGTGTATATATGTTATCTACGTATTAAAACCCTAAAACCCTAATCAGAAAGACTTAGACTTAAATCTGAAATACTAAAACCTAAATACTTAAACACCTATCAAAATCTAAACCCCTAATCCTAAAACCCTAATCATATTATATATATATATTTATTTATATATTCAGATTTTTTTCTTATTTTTCTCTATATTTTTTCTTAATATAAATATAATTGAGTGATATGTATGCATAAACCATAAAACCCTAATCTTAAATATCTAGACCTAAAATATGTATATTTTTGTATACATGTGTATATACATGTATATGTTAGAGTATGATCAATGTCTACCCCTCATGATTGTATGCACATTTTGTAAGGCCCCCTTTATGAGGAGAAGCCAAGCGTGCATTACCCAATTGATGGGAATCCCAACTTGAATGTTGGATGAAGGTCATATTGGACCATGTAAGATTTTATAAGGAAAGGGAGTTACCAGGGTCCCCAATTGTGGGGTCCGGGGAATATTCCATGGAATATTCCCTGTCGGAGTCAGAAATCATTTATATTTGTTAGGTCGGTTCAACCAGTCTAAGCCGTGTATGGCAATTACGCGGGCGGTGGCCGCCCACGCTCTACCGCCCATGTATAGCCGTCCATGGCAGGCCACCCATGATCCTATATATACATGACTTCTGCACTACCTAAGACATTGAGTTGAGCCAGCATACCTCTACCTTGTATCTCCCTATCTAGAGTTGTCTAGATCACCATTTAAGCTCTACCTTGAGAGCGCACGGGTGGACAACGCCATCATCTTTGTACTTGCTGCTAGTAAAAAATTGTTGAGATTCTCCTATATCTGTTATCTTCTCTGCTATTGCTCCTGTGTTATATTGCGTAACTATTGTCTTACATGGTATCAGAGCTGTAAGGTTCGAATAGCTTGAGAAGTATCATTATTTTAGCCTACTAGCAGACTAGAATATCAGTAGATTATTCGAGTGATTACATGATGGCTTCATCGTCGAACACTAGTCTTGGTGCTTCACCTAATGTTAATGCTCCACCTATTCGAATTCGTCCACCTGCATTCACTGAAGGGAAGCTGGATGGAACCAACTATACACTCTGGAAGTTCAAAATTTCTGCAATTTTGGACTCCTATGAATTACTTGACACTGTCATGGGACCGATGGGATTGGATCCAGAGCCTATACCAGTTGAAGATCCAGCAAATTCAAGATTGATGATTCAGCCAGATCCAGATCTTCTACGAGCTTGGAAGAGGCGGAATGCTGATGCATTATGTGCGATTGTCACTAGTGTAAGTGATTCTGTGCTTACTTTAGTTCAACATACTACTAAAGCACATGAGGCTTGGGGCATATTGGCTCGACAATATGAGACCAAGAACCACACTAGGATACAGAATTTAGAAAATCAGTTGGCAAATGAAAAGCATTCTGATTCTGAAAAGGCTGAAGATTTTATCAAACGGATAAAGCATCTTCAAGATCAATTGGCTGCAGTTGGTGTTGTTATAACACCAGAAGAGCTAGCTCGAAGATCTGTACGTGTTCTTCCAGCAAAGTATGATGGATTAGTAACAGCCCTTAACACTCAGGTAAGGCCAACTCCTCTTACATTTGAAGAGTTTTGTGCCATGCTTTTAGAAGAAGAGATGCGGCTGAAGAATCGGCAAAGTACAACTGATGCTGCATTCTCAGCAAATGCAAAAGGTAAAGGCTCTTCAGAGGGATCAAAGAAGAAGCCAAAGAAGAAAAAGTTCACAGGAAGTTGCTTCTATTGTGAAAAGAAAGGCCATGCCATCAAGGATTGCAGAAAGAAGCAAGCTGATGAACGGAATGGGACTATAAAATCATCATGGAAGAACAAAGAGTCTGCAAACAACACAGAGCTGGAACTTTGGGTAGCTATTGAAGAGGTATGTTCATCTGCTCAAGCTCGTGTTGATGAGCCATGGATTTTAGATAGTGGAGCTTCTCGCCATATGACTAGTAAAAAGGATTGGTATAGTTCCCTAGTGCCTCTACGGGAATCCATCAATGTAGTGGTGGGAAACGACTCCAAGTGTCCAGCTGAAGGAACTGGAACCATCTCTTTTATCACTTCTCCAGGTGTTGAGAAAAAGTTATTCGATGTTCTCTATGTACCTACACTCAAAAGAAATTTGTTGTCAGTTTCTGCAATAACAGATCGTGGACTCGAAGTTCACTTCAATAAGAGTGGTGCGGAAATCATGGATTCATCAGGTAATGTTGTAGGTAAAGGCACACGACGGGATAACTTGTATGAGTTAAGTGCTTTAACTGCTACAGAAGATAAAGATGTAAGCAGGTTATGGCACCAACGATTTGGGCATCTCGGATTTGCAGTTTTGAAGGAGATGCAACGAACAGGGATGGTTGCTCATTTGCCTGCATTTTCAGAGTTGCAGGAACCTTGTGAAGCTTGTATGATGGGCAAGCAACAATGAAAGGCATTTCCAAGAGAGACCAGCAATCGATCTCAAGCTCCTCTAGAGTTGGTACATGCTGATCTCTGCGGTAAAATGTCTACACCTGCTTTAGGAGGATCTTTCTACTTCTTGCTGTTAGTCGACGATTATAGTAGAAAGATGTGGGTTTATTTCATTCGAGAGAAGGCTGATGCTTTTGAAAAATTTAAAGTGTGGCATAAGTATGTAGAAAGTGAATCAGGAAGGAAACTGAAGAAATTTAGAACAGATAGAGGAGGTGAATTCTTGTCAACAGAATTCAACAATTACTGTAAGGAGCATGGTGTGAAAAGGCAACTTACCACAGCTCATACACCTCAACAAAATGGCGTTGTTGAGCGCAGGAACAGGACAGTAGTTGAAATGGCTCGTTGTATGTTAAAGGCTCAAGACATGCTTGATTCATTCTGGGCAGAAGCAGTCAATACAGCAGTCTACATCCTCAATCGAAGCTACACAAAAGCTCTGAAGGGGATGACTCCTCAAGAAGCATATTCTGGTAAAAAGCCTTCAGTTTTGCATTTCAGAATTTTTGGTTGTTTCTGTTATGCACATATTCCTGATTCAACAAGATCAAAGTTGGATTCAAAAAGCAAAAAGTGTGTCTTCCTAGGATATAGTGAAGAGTCTAAAGCATACAGGTTATGGGATCCTGAGGCAAGGAAGATTTTTGTCAGCCGAGATGTGGTGTTTGATGAACGACCACACTTAGTAGAAGATAAAGGTAAATCTACTATCTCATCAAACGGAGAAATATCTCACCTTGTGCCTATCAAAAGACAGGTTAAAGTTGAGGAGGAGGAAACATCTGATGGAGAAATTTCCTCAATAAAAAGCCAACCAATTGTAGCTGCACAGCGTAAGCCACTACCGAAGTGGGCACAACAGCTCTTTGATGATCACAATCCACATGTAGATGCACCAGAATCATCATCGGATGGATTACGAAGATCAAAGAGAATAGAGGAGCAAAGAAGAGCCTCAGAACACATTGTTAACATGGCTCTAATGGCAGATATCATGGGTTCGATAAAGGAACCTACCACCATTGAAGAAGCCATTGATGATCCAGATTGGAGAGCGGCAATGCAGTCTGAGTATGATAGTATACTCAAAAATGATACATGGGATCTAGTCGACTTGCCGCCAAAGAAGAAGGTAATAGGTACTAAATGGATTTGGAAAGCTAAGTATAAAGCTGATGGAACATTAGAAAAGTATAAGGCACGATTAGTTGCACAGGGTTTTTCACAGATTGAAGGATTTGATGTTCAAGAAACTTTTGCACCAACAGCACGCATGACAACTATTCGGACGGTACTTGCAGTAGCTGCACAAAAGTCTTGGCCTATTTTCCAAATGGATGTCAAATCTGCATTTTTGAATGGTCACCTCAAGGAGGAGGTATATGTATCTCAACCACCAGGTTTTGAGGTGCCCAATTCAGAAAATAAAGTTTGCAGGTTGAAGAAAGCTTTGTATGGACTTAAGCAAGCTCCACGGGCTTGGTACCAACGAATTGATCATTTTTTCAAAAATATGGGTTTTGAAAGAAGTACTTCTGATGCTAACTTGTATGTAACGAAAAGGGATAGCAAGCTAGTTGTTGTCATTGTATATGTAGATGATTTGATCATTACAGGAGATCATCAGGAACTCATCAATCAAACTCGGATCAGCTTGGGAACTGAGTTTGAAATGACAGACTTAGGTCTACTCCATTTTTGTCTGGGAATTGAAGTATGGCAAAGGAAGGATGGCATTTTCATCTCACAACAAAAATATTCCAAAGAAATTCTCAAGGCATTTGGAATGATGGACTGCAAACCAACTAGCACACCTATGGAGGTAAATCATAAGCTATCTATGGATGATAACATGCCTGATGTAGATGCTAAGAAGTATAGGAAGCTCGTTGGAAGTCTTATTTTTCTGTGCAACACTAGACCAGACATTTGCTATGCTGTTGGAGTGTTAAGCAGGTTTTCCAACAAACCTAAGGAGAGTCACTGGAATGCTGGAATGCGAATTCTAAGGTACATTGCAGGAACCTTGGATTTTGGTATTTTGTATACCACAGGTGATACACTCCAAGGATATTGTGATTCAGATTGGGCTGGAGATTGTGATTCTAGAAAATCAGTTTCTGGATATTGTTTCTCACTTGGTTCAGGAATATTTTCTTGGGTAAGTAGGAAGCAACCAACTCTCGCACTCTCCTCCACTGAAGCAGAGTACAAAGCAGCTTGTTTTGCTTCTTGTGAGGCAGTCTGGTTAAGGAGAATTCTTGCAGATATAGGCTTTCCATCAAATATGCCAATTGTACTCAAGTGTGATAATCAAAGTTGTATGGCTATTGCAAAGAACCCAGTATTTCATGCTCGCACCAAGCACATAGAAGTACAGTACCATTACATTCGTGAGCTAATTGAAGATGAAATTGTGGAGCTAGAATATTGCCCAACAGAGGCAAATTGTGCTGACATATTCACTAAAGCACTTGGAAGAGAGCAGCTCAACAAGCATCTTCAACAGATGGGCATAGGACCGAGACCTACTTGATTTATCATCGGTAAACATTGAGGGGGGGTGTTAGAGTATGATCATTGTCTACCCCTCATGATTGTATGCACATTTTGTAAGGCCCCCTTTATGAGGAGAAGCCAAGCGTGCATTACCCAATTGATGGGAATCCCAACTTGAATGTTGGATGAAGGTCATATTGGACCATGTAAGATTTTATAAGGAAAGGGAGTTACCAGGGTCCCCAATTGTGGGGTCCGGGGAATATTCCATGGAATATTCCCTGTCGGAGTCAGAAATCATTTATATTTGTTAGGTCGGTTCAACCAGTCTAAGCCGTGTATGGCAATTACGCGGGCGGTGGCCGCCCACGCTCTACCGCCCATGTATAGCCGTCCATGGCAGGCCACCCATGATCCTATATATACATGACTTCTGCACTACCTAAGACATTGAGTTGAGCCAGCATACCTCTACCTTGTATCTCCCTATCTAGAGTTGTCTAGATCACCATTTAAGCTCTACCTTGAGAGCGCACGGGTGGACAACGCCATCATCTTTGTACTTGCTGCTAGTAAAAAATTGTTGAGATTCTCCTATATCTGTTATCTTCTCTGCTATTGCTCCTGTGTTATATTGCGTAACTATTGTCTTACAGTATATATATATATTATATGTGTATGTGTATGTATGTGTAAATAGCGTAAAAACCCTAATCCTATTTTTATATATTCGATGTAAAAAAAAAACTTCAAAATAAAAATAGGATTATATGTGTGTATGTATGGATGTGTGTATATATGTGTGTGTATGTATGCATGTGTACATGTGTGCGTGTGTATGTATGCATGTGTATACATGTGTGTGTATGCGTATGTGTGTGTATGTAGGCATGCATGTGTGTGCATGTGTGTGTACGTGTGTATGTATGCATGCATGTGTGTGTATGTGTATGCATGTGTATACATGTGTGTGTATGTGTATGTGTGTGTATGTGTATGTGTGTGTATGTATACATGCATGTGTGTATGTATACATGCATGTGTGTATATGTGTGTGTGTGAATGTATATGTGTGTATATATGTATGTGTGTATATGTGTGTGTGTATGTGTATGTATGCATATGTGTATATATGTGTGTGTATGTATGTGTGTATGCATGTGTGTGTATGTATGCATGTGTGTAAATTTATATGTGTGTGTATGCATGCATGTGTGTATATGTGTGTGTGTGTATGTAAGCATGCATGTGTGTATAGGTGTGTGTATGTAAGCATGCATGTGTGTACATGTATGTGTGTATGTATGCATGTGTGTACATGTATGTGTGTATGTATGCATGTGTGTACATGTATGTGTGTAAATATGTGTGTATGTGTGTGTGTATGTATGATCTATTTTCCTATCTCTATCTTCCTTTCTTACATCATTCTTTATGTCTCACTCTCTCTCCTCTCTCTCTCTCTCTCCCCTCTCTCTCTCTCTCTTTCTCTCTCTCCTTCTCTCTCTATCAATAGAGAACAAAACAATCACTTACAAGTATGCCCCTCTTTTGGATCATTGTCGTCAAAGTGTAATGTATGTCGTCTATCGTCCAATTCCAAACAATCGACGCCAAAGAACTTCTGCAAAATCGAAGAAAAGAGAAATTATAAAACCTAAAGCATAGAGAAACACAAATGCTAACAGTACGTGCAGCACTTACCAAGATGTGAGATCTAAGCCGAGAGAGAGTGTGTGTGTGTAGAGAGAGAGATCTGTGTGTGTGTGTGTGCATAAGACAATGCAGGTCGCAATTCGGTTCGCGCACGCAAGTTCGACAGAAGACCAACAATATTCAAACACGCGCAAAAATGTGAAGTTTTGCTCTTGAGTTCACGGTATGTTTAAAACTCGCTGCCCGTATGGGCGTCGGTGCACGCATCGATAGTTCCCAGTAAATTACCGACGCTTATACCGATGCTTATACCGATGCCTATACTGACGCATATACCGATGCACATACCGGCGGGTGTGGGCCACACCGACGATCCATTTAAAACAGTCATACCAGATGCATTTGTGGGGCATGGTGAATCTATCTTGAGCATGGGAAGCGAAATGTTGCATACATATCCGTAATGGTTTAGAGAGCTCAGGTGTGATTGCTCAAATATCTTCCCACTTAATGACATCTCCACGTTTCATTGGCTCTAGAATCAGCCTTTCGCGCTCGGTCGGCGTGTGAGTTCTATGTGTCTTGATTGCAGCTCTAATCAGGTCTTTGGAAAGATAAAACTTCTTAAACGGTGCATCATTTACTAATGACGACAAAATGAATGTTCCTGGCAAATCTTTGTTCTCCAAAGCTATCAATGTGGTAACCAAATAGTAGCATCAGTAGAAATCTGGTTTCGGCAACGGATCATTGAAGTATTCTGTGAAGCCAGCTCTTGCCCAAACATTCTTTAAGTCCTTTGTATTCTATAGTCCTTCGAACTCTCTTGAAAAAAATTGGTACTTGCCCCACGTGCAGGTATCAAAAGTCAAATTGGCCTCAAAAAGGAAATCTGCATCCGCCAATGGGCCTGCTAAACCTTGGAACCAATGCGAGTTGCGATGAATTTTTTCAATATATCCCCTAGGAGGATCGTCAATTGGCATAGGTCCCAGAAATCCCTGAAATTCTGGTGGTTGAGCTGTAGGATGTGGTTCAGCTAGTAGTTCACCAATATTGGCCATAGGTATGTTGGGGAGAGCTTCAGATGGTCCTTCTGCCTGCATGATGAGTGATGCGAGTGCGTAGAAGATCTGCTACAAAAGATTAACACATTAGTATGGAAATTAATCATGATACCATTAAAGTGAGACCGCAATCCCTTTCCATAACTGATGTGTAACCCGTGTAGCCGAGTGTTGTGATGTGGTTTATGGAATGATAGTTGCAAAACTAATGCAGGTCTCTAGACACCTACATGCTTCAGATGATGCATACATTTCTTGATGAGATGTTATTACAAGTGATGTTGGGTTATAGTGTGTGGATTTGTACAAGGTTTAGGTGTGGGTGAATTATTACAAGGTTGTAGATTAGTTGGGGTGGGAGTTATGTTAGACAATGGGTTTTGAGGAGACATCTGGATACGTTTTGGTATCCACTTCCTAAGAGTTTCTGAGCGGGTGATATGTTTCTGCTGAGGGACAAAAGGTGATATCGGATGTGGTGGTATTGAAGGGTGAAGAGATTTCTGAGGGGTATATATTACATGGCTTGAGGGTTGAGCTATATTACACTGTTTGGATACGTACCAAGATTTGCGTGGGTGTGGGTCGATTTGTAAGGTACTTCTTGGCGATCCAAATCTGTCGAATGTTCGTACCCATGGAAGAAGGTCAAGAAGACTTTGGATAGTGATTCTGCTTCTGCCTTGACTTCTTCTTGTCATTGTCTTCATTGTTGAGATCTGTCGGTGGTTTTTGTCCTTTTGGCACCCATACTTGTCTCGTGCCTCTTGCTTTGTGATACTGATACTGCTTTCCTCCTTGTGTCGTCTGATATGGTTGTCGGTCTGGGTTCCTCTGTTGTGGTTGACTCCTTTGTGGTTGAGTTTGAGAGGTCTGATGGACGCTCTGCTTTGGAAAAGAAGGGAGGTCCAACACTTGCGAAACCTGCCCATTAGGAAGTGCATCGGTTTGTATCAAAAATCTAGGCCAGTCCGCAGTAAGTGTGGAAGGATGGGCACTGCAGGGTGTTTTGCCCATGTGGCTACTGATGCAGTCCACCTCACCGCTGATGTAATCCACCTTACTTGCAATGGTCCCCATTTGTCCGCTGCTGGAAGACCGGGGGAAAATCTCTTGACAATCTTTTATTTGGCAACGATCCATCGCCAAGCTCTCATGGGTTGACTTTGGAAGGAGCATGCTTAGCCGGGGGCTTTGACCAAATATCTTCCGGTCCTCCGTCGCAAGCGTTTCATAGGGTCTAGGGTTACATACCTCAGGCGGAGGGTTGTTAGGGAAGTCAAGTGGTATCACTCGCTTTTGATCTAAGGTTCCAATCTGCAAGGAGCCTTGTCTAAGATTTAGGTCCACTGAGTGATCTTATAGCCAATCTTGGCCAAGGATTAGGGGTTCTATCAGGTCCTCGTCATGGCACACTAGTAGTTTCGCTGTCATGGTCACATCGTTTATGAGGATAGGAAGGTCCACCTCACCCATGCAAGGGGTTTCCATGCCTCCTAGCCCTATGAGGTATGCCTCCATTGGCCGCATTTCTATTCTTGAGTCCTTATAGTGGGAACATCTAATCGCACTAGTCGTAGCTCTTTAGTCAATTAAAGCCCTGAGCTCTTGGAAAGGGTTGTCGTGCTCTAGCCTGACTGTAATGAATGGTCTCTGATCCACTATGCTAGGATGAGTACTTGACTTTGCTTGACACATGGCCATGGGGTATCTGGGTGTTTTTTCCAGATGGTTATAATGTTCTCTTCCTAGTCCTTGTCTTCTTAGCTTCATGCGGTTAATGCGTTCTATAGCTTCTGCCTGAGCTTCAGCTCGTATTCTATTTTCTTCCTCCTTACACTTCTTTGCCAACATGAGTCGTCTAAGCATATCCTCAGTAAGAGGTTCCTCATAAAGCTTGACTCTACAGCCACTAATGTAATTAGGCATTATGTCTCCTTCTAAGGTGGCTAATTGTACTGCTCCACTTGTCGAGAGTCTATTAATGATCATAGGTCCATAACCTCACTTTTCTAACTTCCGTGCGTGTTGTTTCAGCATATATACTAGGACTAAATCTCCTTCTTTTAAGCCTTTATCTTTCACATGTGCATCAAAATATGCTTTCTGCCGCTTCTTTGCTGCGTATATTCCTACAGCTGCTTTCAGCCTGGTTTCTCCTAATCGTTCCAAGTCCATTATTCTTGCTAATAATTCATGGCCGGTCCACTGATGTTCTTGTGCAACCTTAAGGGTCGGTATCAAGAATTCCAAAGGAAGCACAACATTCTGACCAAAAACCATATGAAAGGGAGTTGCATTGAGTACGGTCTTGTAGGCCACTCGATATGCCCAAACAGCGTGGTGTAATTGTTTGTCCCAATTTGAACGTTTGTTGTTTACGAGTTTCGTCAGTACGTTACAAAGGATCTTGTTAGTGCTTTGAGCCTGACCATTGGCCTGAGGATGATATGGTGTGGACTTCTTGTGAATCACCATAAAATCCTGTAACAAATATTCAATGACTCGGTTTAGAAAGTGAGTTCCTTGATCACTCACTAACTCTATAGGCAGTCCATATCTTGTAAAGACATTTTCAAATAAGAATTTTGCAGTCATGTGTGCATCATTCTTTTTCGTGGCTTTTGCCTTTACCCATTTGGTAAGATAATCTATGGCAACAATAATGTATTCAGCATGTGTACCTTTTGCACGGGGGTTAATGGGTCCTACAAAGTCTATACCCCACTTAGAAAATGCACGTCCTCCCATCATGGGTTTCAATGGCATTTCATCTCTGCGAGTAGGAAATTGAGTTCTTTGCCACACATCACATCTCTTAACATAGGTATGCGCATCCATGTGAAACAGTGAGTCGTAACAAACAAGAACTATGTCATAAAAAGAGAACACTCTCTTCAAAAATCAAGCAAATGGCAGCTTATGTTTGAGATTCCTTTATACCAGTATACATATATTACAAAAATGAAGTGAAAACATGTGATTTTTTGACATTTTTTGTCATTTTCTCATAAAAAAAGAGCTCAAAATGTAGTCAAAATTTCAGTATATAAGGCATTGACATGTCCAAAATCTATATGATAAGACATTGACATGTCCAAAATCTATATGATAAGACATTGACATGTCTAAAATTTATATAAAGAATGTAAAACTGAATAATTCTTATACAAAAATAGCATTTTAGACATATTTTTAATGGGTGGATATCTGATTGTTATTCAAAATTGCTGCAAAACATGGTTTTATTAACCAAACTACTTCGAGGCATTTACATAAGCACTAAAAATGTTAGAGAGCTTCAATGCAACTCACAACTATGTCAATCTATGTCTACACCCTCATCATCTGATGCACTTGATTCAGTCTCATACTATTGAGAGCTCTCTTCTTCTTCTTCTTCTATATCCACAAGAGCTCTATCTTCATCCAAGTACATACCAAATTCTGCAGGATCATGCACAAATCTTCTTGTTTGCCTATGATTTCCTGTACCACATACATCTGGAAGCTTTTGTTTTATCATATTGATGGTTGCTTTCCTCAAGTGACCTATTTTTGTCAAGGAAAAATCATAAACAAGAATATCTACATCATCCAATTTAAGAGTGGATGTGCTTTGAATATTCTTTTTCTTTTTTAAACCTGTTCATTTAGTATCACACACCATTTCTAAGTTATATTTACCTGTGAATGCATTACTACTTTTAGTGTAATACCAATGCACCATCAAAGCCTCTATTCTTCTCTGATCAATATCTTTAGTTATCTCTAAAACCTTTGCAATCCAAAATGGTCTGGTAGCCTTATCACCATCAGCAAGTACTGCAATAAGTGTTCCAACATTTATCTCTATTAAATTTCCTTGCCATCTTGCTTCTGCCTGTTTTGTCATCCTTGGGCCTACATAAATATTTCTTTTTGGTGGATGTATAAAACTTTGAAGTGCATCTGCATTACATGCTTGGGCCACATTCATGGATCTTTGTGTACAAAAATCCCATGTGAATGGAACATCAATTGGCCAATGACCTGCAATTGTATACTGTATAATCTCTTCTTGATAATTGAAAAAGTCCTCCCACCATGATACATCTTGATCTCTAGCATATTTTTTTTAGACGCTCAATATGTCTCTTCTTTTCAATGAGTGCATGCATCCAGCTTTTACTTTGATCAACCACATTTCCACATCTTTCTGTATTGTTTTTATCTTCATATGGTGATTGTTCTGCACCATACACTGTAGACAAATTAGGCACCTGCAATAAGAATCTGCATCCCTCTTTAGGCTCCCACCCAAGAGAAGATGAATACTGCTTTGCAAATAAAAGGGTTATTTCATGAACCCTCCTCATCAAGAATACATGGTTGAAACTAATATTGTGCAATGGAGCCAAAACCTTAGCACTGTTATCAAGGCCCATTGAGCAAAAGTGCTTAAGATTATAAATCTGTGTGAGGTGTTGAACTTTTGGTTTTGGAGTATATGCTTCTGATTTCAGCTCAGATAAAATCGGAAGAGTAAAAACATTGTTACGTGCCAACTTCTTAGAGAAAGTACTGAACATTTGATCAACGTGATCATGAGTGTGGCCAACCAGAAGGAAATTTACCTTAACCTTCTAAAATACCTGTTTTTCAACAAGCATGCTTAAATATCCAAAGACTCTAGAATTTTTATTCTCTCTTGCAGTATTATCAAGTTGCAAATATAGAGTTGGTGGCAAAAGACCCTTCCATGATTGCAAAACACGATGAATGACACTAACTGTAAGGTTTGGATCATTATGCACATTCAGATATGTGAAGAAAACCTTGGACATTACAGTTCCATTGTATACCAAAGCACCAACCAAATGCATTTGCACAAGGACTTCATCTCCAATGTCCTTAGGGATGCGATAAAAATGTGGCAAACAAGTTTTTTTTTTATCCATACCATCGATCAACAAACACATATAACGCTCTGGATTTCTGAGTGCTTTACTTTGATGATGAATTGCTTTCTTTCTCTCTAAAGCTTGACTCTCACGATGGTTGTTAAGAAGGTTTTTAAAATTATTCTTTTCCTGTGGTGTTGTAGCCCCCTTTGCCATGTTTTTCAAAGTGGCGCAAATTGAACATTCACCCATTCTAACTTTACAAGGAATAGACACATTGTTAAACTCTTCCTTCCATAATCGAGTAAAGTGACGATACAACACATACTTTTCATTTCTATTTTCCATGTCTTCTCTATATATTTGAAATACATCTCGACGAGTAAAGTTATCTGACAAGTGCAACCTTCCAATTGTAGGCATAACCTCACAATGCAAGCTAAAATAGTTCATCATCCAATTCATTGCATGACGTCCAACAGATCCTTTGGTCCCAACATGGAACATATCCAAAATGAGATCCCCATTCAAAAGCCCCTGTTGAACCCTATGTATTCTAAAATTTCCCACACCCATTGCAATTTTAAATGCAGCCCTGCAACATCGCATCCCTTGACTAAAGAAATATTCAAAAGCAACACGTGTTATTGACATGTTATCCTCAATCATTTGCATGCGAGAAACAAGGTATATATCCTGCCTTTCACTATCTAAATGGAGGAATTTTTCTCTTAGGTGCTTTAGTTTCTTCATTCCTAAATTGTACAAACATTTCAAACCACAACAATGCTTCACAATATCCAATGCAATCAGTCTATTTGAAGTAAGAAACTTAATTTTTTTTTGACTTACTTCACGAGGCCTTCTTTTAAATCATAGATTGAGCTTGCTTTGCTTTTCTGTTGCTCCACATGCACTTGAGTCAGAAGGGAGATCAATGGTTGGATCAGATGGGAGATCAAGAGGTGCATTTGGTTGAGCAGCATTGCACTGTGAATTGGATAACTTAAATGACTCAACAGAAAACATAGAATCATCAGCACGTTCTAAACCATAGGGATCATCACTTCTGTGGAAAGGGTCAACTGAGAACAATGAATCCGAAACTGTATCAATATGAGCAGAGGAAGCTGATGCCCAAGCATCCACAGAAAAGATTGAGCTCATCTTCACTGAGTTCACAGAAGACTAAAGATGAATGACCTTTTTAAATAAGTAGAAATCCGAGATCAAGCGAAGATGTCACATCAAATGTCACATCAAGAAGATATGAAATCAAAAGTTCATTAAAGTACATTAAATTACATTAAACATCAAATTACATCAAATTACTTAATTACTCAAATATACACTAATAAGGGAGCCAAAGATTTGATTTACTTTTGAAAGATGAGATACACAATTGATTTCTAACTAGATATGACTCATTGAGTCTTAGCATTATGAGTGAATCAAAATATATCCAAGTTGAGTTCCAACTGGATTAGATATTAAAATTGTTTGGAGTAGTGCCATTGAAGACTATACAAGAAGAAATTTTACCTTTGGTTAAGATTTCAAGGATTAGGTTTTATTGTGGTCTTGGCTAGATCTCAAAGAGGTAGATGAAAGTATATTAAAAAAGAATTATGTGTAAAAGAGGTACACGGAAATGTATATGTAAGAAGTATATGGAAAAGTATATATAAGAATTATATGTAAGAATTAAGTATATGCTTGTTACAAAAGATTTTCAAATGAATTTTGAATCTACATTTTTTCTGAATGTTGGATGCAAAGACAATGAGTAACGTTTGAAATTACCAAGCTATTTTGTTGAAATTACCAACCTATTTTGTCGAAATTACCCCAAAGTTCTTTACTTGAACATTTATTCATACATTGATTTTCCATTTCAACAATGTGTTACAAGATAAATGTGAATATGAACTGAAGTGAGAAGGATAACACTATAAAGATGTCATTAATCTCCCATATTCAACACAACTTAGACTTGATTTTTTCCCAAGCAAGAGATTCTAAGAAACAAGTTATACATGAGATTAGACATCCTCATGTACATATCATACTCTTGCCATTGAAGTGTAAATTCCATGCACATGTATATAAATAGTTGCAAGGTTCTATGAATATTTCATTAAAGTCGAGGTGAAACAGCCTATTTGTGTGAGTGGTATTTCCTGGTTAGATAAGTTGACAGATATAGTTAGCAACTGGACTCACTCAGTTAGATCCAGTTAGTCTCTGGTTCAAGTTACCCAATCGCCTATAAATAGCAGAGGAGGAGATCATTCTCATTTTCAAAATCCACGAGCAAGAGAGAGCAACAGAGCACAGACAGCCATGGAGCACAGAGCTCAGCATACCAGCAAGGCAACTCTCATGGAGAAGAAGAATGTTGGCAAGAGTACCAAGAGATAGAAAAAATCATACCACAAAAAAAGATTCCTTTTGTATGTTTGAGTAAATAGTATGCTTTCTAGTCTTTTATTTTTTTTAGCTCCTAAAATATAGACCCAATGAGGGTACAACTCGATGCCAGGCATCGACCTAATGGTGTAAGTCGATGCCAGGCATCGACTTTTAGGTGCAAGTCGATGCCAGGCATCGACTTTTTGTGCAAGTCCATGCCAGGCATCGACTTGAGGGTGTAAGTCGATGCCTTGCATCGACTTGCACCCTCAAGTCGATGCCTGGCATCGAGTTGTACCCTCAAGTCGATGCCTGGCATCGACTTGCACCCCCAAGTCGATGCCTGGCATCGACCTAGAAGGTCGATGCCTGGAATCAAATGTGGCCTGAAAGTCGATGCCAGGCATCGACTTTAGGGTGCAAAGTCGATGCCAGGCTTCGACTTTTAGGTGCAAGTCGATGCCAGGCATCGACTTTTAGGTGCAAGTCGATGCCAGACATCGACTTTGTGTGCAAGTCGATGCCAAGCATCGACTTGAGGGTGCAAATCAATGCCTGGCATCAACTTGCATCCTCAAGTCGATGCTTGGCATCGACTTGCACACAAAGTCGATGCCTGGCATCGACTTGGACCCTTGAAAAACACAATAACGTATGAGCTGATATTTCCAAGCCCCTTCAGGGATGCTGAGTCTAAGAGTGAGAGGCCCTTCAAGAAGCTGAGAGTGACCATGAGCTCTGCTGATCAGCAACGTGACAAAGGCATTGGTCACCAAGCAAAACCAAAGAAAATTCATGCATCCTTATCCTCTGAGAAGGCCAGCAATCCGGTTGGAATATCCTCTGGTGGACAGAGTAGCATCAAAATTCCTGAGGATGATACAACTAGGAAGGATAGGTCGAGGGATGCAGAGGTCTTAAGGATAGATCGTCCACTATGAGACATGACAAACCTGGAGTGGTGCCTTCAGTATGTTGAAGAAAATAATGTGAAGGGCTTTGGTGTGCAGAAGAAGAGGAGGAAGGAGGAGATGGAGGGAGAGAGAAGAGAGGAAAGACGCGCGGATATGCGTGGGAGCCTCGAAACCCACATAATGATCTCTCTTGAGGCAATGCTCTATATATGATGTATATATATGAATATGGGGGTAAGGTCACATGACCCTTACATCCCCAACAATCTCCCACTTAAGGGTCAATGTGACCATAAGTGGTAACATATACAAAGAATGATGTAGGACTATACAATAATGTACAGGAAGAGTTCGGATCTCTACCCATACCAATCAGCCTACACCAACTACCTCGAACAAGGTGTATCCATGCACCTCAAACTGCTCTAGACTCATATCGATAAGAGTCGAGCTCACATATGACTGATGCAAGAACTGATGAAGTTCTTGCAAAGCTCCCACTCGCTCTATGCCTATGTCAATCATCGAACGACTGACAACTCCAAGTGCAAATGCTCCAATAGCAATTGCAATGTCTGGTCTCGAGCATAACAACTCGTACATCAGACTCCCGAACGCTGACGAAACATGTGCTATCCTAGCTAACCTGAGTATGTCAGCTATGCCTGTATCCAAGGCATCCAAAGCACCATCATCAAGACCAACATGTCCTGCCATATTTGTGTCAACATCTGGCATGAGCGAATCCAAGAATGACTACATAACTGCTGACTCCTCAGCATCTAAATCAGCCATGCTCGCAACCAAGGATGTATCTAGCTGTGCATCCTGAGAGCTAGAATGCTCTGGCATACACTGTGTATCATAAGAGCAATCCTGCTCTACCACACCAAGTGTATGATCATGCTCCACATGAGCTAACTACACAACATCAACACCAAGGTCAAATTGATGATCAAACTCTGACTGAGTATCATCACAATGCTCTATATGAGCATCCAGATCATGCTCTAAAGCATCCAACTGATCATCCAAAGTGTGCTCCATATGAGCATCCATATGATCAACCAAACCATGCTCTATATAAGCATCATGAGCATCCAAAACATGCTCTACATGTGCATCCATCTGAGCATCTGAATCCTGCCATACATGCTGGGCCATATTCACAGAATATGAAATAAATTTCACAAAAGCATTCCCAAGAGAAGATTATAATCAACAAAATTATACTAAGAAACATTCACACATTCATCAGAGAAATGCTCAAGATAAATCAAGCTGAACACAAAGTGGAAGCAGAACTCGACATTATATTTCTAATAAAATGCTGTTTTACATTTCATGTGTTTTACAAGAGTAATATGAATCTACAATAGAAGTTGATCATAGCTTTCCTCAGGCTCAAGCATAATGGGATCCTCTGGAACCTTAGAACACATATCCTGCCTCTCTTGCTCCAAGATTGGCTCTTCAAGGTCAGCCATGTCCCCCGGTTCATCTACAAGTGGGGGAACAGGCTCCCTTGAAGCCGGTTGGAATCTCTCCGTGTCTGCAATGTGCTTCCTTCCAACCTCTTGGTCTTCATCTGGGCATTCATTCAGCCCATTGATTCTCATTCTAATGAAGCTCACTTGAGCATCATCCTTCTCCCACAGCTATGCAGTGCCTGAACATCTTTAAGGAGCAAGCCAGAGTCGTTCCTGAAACAGCAGAAAACCACTTAGAGGTGGCCAATCAACATGATGACTAATGAAAATTGTTAAAATTGAAATTACCTGTGCCCAAAAAAAGGTCTAGGACCCAGTCATCATCATTGGAGAATAGTTGAAGCAATCTCATTATGAGCTTTTATGGCTTCTGATAGGGGTTAACCAATGTCATGTCCCCAGCTACATGACGAAGTTTCTTGGTAACGGCTGGGAACATGAGCAAATTTGAGATCCCATGCTCATTGCAATGCTCCCTCACTCTCCTTTTGCTTACTTCATCATAATAGCCAATTGTAATGCATTCAATGGAGCTCACAAACCTATGCAAAGGAGTGTGATTGACGTTTGTCTTCACCTTGCCAACAAGAACTATAAGTGACAGAGAGCATCATTAAATCCATGGAGATAGAAAGAAGATTACTTACCACATAAGGCACTCCACAGCATGACATCTTGCCTTTAGAGCAGTTGAAACAGAGAAAGACTGGTCTCTGCTATGGAAAATTACTATCCTCCAAAGAGGAGACATAGTCAACTCTGCAAAATAGTGACCATCTTCTGAATCTGAGGGTGTTTGAAGTGTTCATCGTCATTAACTGATCCCAACATCCTAAATCCATAGGGTATGTCTGCTATGAGAAGGGAAAAATGCTTTCTAGGCACAACAGAACAAATGTTATTTACATCACTACAAGATACATTGTAATATACAGGCCTAAGGGGGTCTAGGGAATTGGAGAAACATCTCAGATCAGGTTCATCATCAAAATCAATCTCCTTGGCTTTTAGTCTAGATTTCTCATGCCTTGCTCTTTGAATGTGAGCCAGGAATGCAGGGGGGTAATCATCTAGTAGCTCTGCAGACTTACTTTTCTTTGGTTTCTGCAGAATAAAGTGGAAAGACAATTAAATGAGCTCTTCAAGACAGCAAACGAAACATAAGGAATCGATGCATGGCATCGATTTCGTGTGTGGGTAGATGCCAGGCATCGACTTTCTACTGAAAGTTGATGCTTGGCATCGACTTTGGGACATAAGTTGATGCCTGGCATCGACTTATGCCACGAGGTCAATGCCAGGCATCGACTTATGCCCCCAAGTCGATGCCAGGCATCGACTTATGCCAGGAGGTCGATGCCAGGCATCGACTTTTGGCAGCAGGTCGATGCTAGGCATCAAATTTAGCAGTAAGTCGATGCGAGACATCGAATTCCTACTAAAAGCCTGGCATCAAATTGGTTAGGTGAATCAAGGCATCTATACTAATAGCAAATCAGGCATGACCTCTGAAAGAGAACCTATCCAATCACAAAATAGGATAAAATATTCTGATAAAGCTTTGTAGGATGATGTGGTTGGATAGTCTGCTTGGACCTCTGTCCAAGAAAAGCAACCCAGCCTCTTCATCATCACCTCCTGAATCTTCATGTATACTTTATGACTACAGTCACAGAAATGAAAAAGAGACTAGGTTAGACCAGAAACATGGGAGGAGGGAAAAAGGATCTGAGAATAACATACATACTTATTGAGCTCAGTCACCGTCTCCTCCAGGCTTAACTCCTTGGAGATTACCCTTGACAAAGTTGATATAATCAATGTATTATCCTTGATTCCTTGAAGGGCCCTCCATGGTGTCAGCTTCATGTCCTCAGGAACCTCTTCAATTGAGAGGTCAACTTTCCTTCCCTTTCCCTTCAGATCAACCTGTGGGTCTGGCCTCGACTTCCGTTTCTTCTGGCCCTTGACCTCCTTGTTCTCCCACATTGTGAAAATTTTATCCTACAGATCCCAGATGTCACCTGTTCTGAAAGCCAGTTGAAACCATGGATCATATTTCCTCAAAGCATCAGACTTTCTATTCTCATCCAGTGCAATTCCAACCTCAATAAGGCATTGCTTTCGTAGATTGGGATGTATTCTTCCAGCTTCCTTCACGAGACAATCTTCATATTCATGGTGGAAGAACCGAATTCTCTCTATGGAGGACATTTTTTGCCTGTAGTCATTGTCATTGTTGTGATCCCAAGCAACAAGCTTGGCTTCCTCAGTTGTAAGACCAACATATATCTTGCACTCTGCATACCTAAAGAAGAATGTGGTAGGGTGCCCCTTCACTAGCTGTCTGCGGGCCTCTGTAGAGTGTGAATCTCCAATCACATAATATGTATAATCCTCAAACAAACCCTCATTGAAATCCTCCACAGAGCTGCACTCATTCGGATCGACCATGACAAGGAATGGCACAACAGTAGCATGAGGATTTATTTTCATTTTCTTTTTAAGATTCTGCACGTGCAAATTGTGTGGCTCCCTGATCTCAAGGGGCCTCCTCCCTGTGACTAGATCTATTGGTGGCCTATGGATGATATTGATTGGCAAGTGGAACAACTGCCCCTTCTTCACAACTTTTCTTCTAGCTATATACATCATATATAGAGCATTGCCTCAAGAGAGATCATTATGTGGGTTTCGAGGCTCCCACGCATATCCGCGCGTCTTTCCTCTCTTCTCTCTCCCTCCATCTCCTCCTTCCTCCTCTTGTTCTGCACAATTGTTAGCAGCGGACAAGGAACTGAAGGACTAACGAGGCATGGCAGTCAGAGAAGAGAGTCAGAAGGGAGAGAAGGCACAAGCAGACAAGGGAGTCAATGAAGATCTAGCAAATAGGCCAATAATTTTCTTCAGGAAGAAGCACGTAAAGCACGTATGAGCATTCACGCAGATCTAGCACTAAGGCAACCCTTTAGTTTTTCAAAACCCTTACACCAATTAAAAGTGATTCTCATCACTAAACACCATTGTAAATACCATTTCATATTTTTGTAGCTCCATTTTGTGCAAGCCAAGGAGTCCTTGAGCTTGAGGAGCTTTAGAAGTATCTACCTGCCAATTTTCGTATTTTTTAGATCTCGTTTGAGCCTTCAAATAAGCCCTGGAACCTAATTTTTAACTAGGCCGGACACTAGGTCTGAACAGGGCCAAAGCTAGTCAAAAACTATAAAAAGAGCTAGAGAGCTCATTTTTGGGGCTACATTGTAATTGAAACAAACTTGTAAGAGCTTCTTGAAAAGTAATCTAAGAACTCCATTGATTCTGACTCTTTGTCTTGCCGTGTGTGCGCGTGTGTGTGTATGTGTGTGCATGTTTGTGTGCTTCTCACTCACGCACTTGTGCCGCCACTTGCTCGAGGTCTTCATACCATCCTCACATCTTCCCAGATTGACATTAAAGGAGGTGCTACTCATCACTGAGCTACACCAAATTTTGGCGCCGTTGCCGGGGATCGAATTTTGAGGACGAGCGTGTGATGGTAAGACGTAGAGTTGACGCGTTGGAGTTGTAGGTATTTTCTTCACTTTCACCTATTTTCTTGTTTTTCCTTCACCATCTTCATCTCCATCATCATCATCACCATCTCCCACCTCCATCTCCATCATCGCGAAAATTTCAGTTTTTTGATCATATCACCTTTCCCACCTAATTTCCCTCATTTCACTTGTGAGAGAGAGCGAGAGAGCGATATTGTGTGTGTGTTTTCTTGCATGTTGCTTGAGCTTTTTGCAGGATCTTGTTGAATCACCATCCCCAGCTCCCTGCGCAGGTACGAAACTCGTTGAATCTGTCTCGCAGTCGCCAGCCTCTGTTGATCGCGATCGACAGAAAATTCGATCATTTGGTAAAACAAAGTTCACCACTAGCACAAGCATGATGAGCACTTCCCAAATCACATAAAACAGTAGAAAAATTCCGTGATTTTCTATCAATCGCGACCGACAGCCTCTGTCAATCGCGACCGACAGACCCTGTCAATCGCGACCGACAGACTCTGTCCATCGCGACCGACAGACTTCACGACCGACAGACTGCCACGTAGGACCCTGTCAATCGCGATTGATACCGTTGATCACGATCGACAGCCACGACCGACACTTCTGTCAGTCGCGATTGACGCCGTCGATCGCGACCGACTAAAATTCAACGACTGATTGACTTTTACGCGTAGCCACGTGTCCATCGCGACTGATAGGCCCCCGATTGACTGAAATTTCGGCGAAAAATCCGGAAAACGTGTCGATCGCGATTGATACCGTCGATCGCGATTGACAGCCATGATCGACTCTGTCGATCGCGATTGACACTGTCGATCGCGACTGACAGGCCCGACGGACACCTCTGTCAATCGCGATTGACAGACCTGTCGATCGCGATTGACAGGCTTTTCGGCCAAAAATTAGGGTTTGTTTTTGTTCAAAATTGGGGATAATTTTGGGGCAAAATAGTCAATCCATTAGCATTTCTGGAGGTTCCTACACTTGAGATTTGGGAGAAAATCCTAGGATCTGTCAGCCAGATTGAATCCCGTCTTAACCCCCTAAACCCTGAACAGTCATAACTTTTTCATACGAAATCCATTTTTTGAGCTCTTGGGCTTGTTGGAAAGCTCGTAGCATACACTACACGCCCTCAACTGTTTTTTATAAAGATAATGTGTTGATTTTCAGATAGGGTATTTTGAAGTTGACCATACCCAGGGGGATCAAAGTCAGGGGTCTTTAGAATTGTTTTCTTAAAAATCACTATGCAAGTTAGTGTTTGTGCTACAGGAATGAAAATCATTGGCTCTGTCTTTAGAATTTAAATCTTAAAGCTAGCTTTGGAACTCTTACAGATCTATTGAGAGCATCAAAAGGCGTTCTAAGCAAGTGTAAGTGCAAGCTTGGGAACACACTTCCTGGGCACTCAAGGGCAACCAAGCAGGAAACAAAAGGTTGGAAACTTTTAACCCCTCTGTCAATTCATAGTTTAGGCTAAGAACGACTAGAGGTAGGAGTAAGTCAGGGCGACGATAGGCAAGTATCAAGTTGAAGACTACCTAAAAACTCAAGTTCAAGCTAAAAACCTAATCTCTGTACTGTCGATAACATAAAGGAAAAGAACCTAACGTGGAACGATCAACCTGAAAGCACGAAGAACATTCAAGTATTCCGGACGACGTAAAATCAGACAAGACCTTAAACACGAGAAATAACTAAAAAGAACCAAGCGACTAATATAAAGTAACCAGCAACGAGGTTGTACTCTGGGCAAAGAATTGGGCTACTTAGATAGGCATATGAACCTTAGATCAGGACGACATCTAGTAAGGGAGAGACAAAGCCTTAGGTCTTCAGAGGCTAGTGTTAACCACACTGCTAGGTCTTGGGCCCATCAGTTGAGCCACCACTCGTACTACCCTAGCTCTGAGACCAGTGAGTCAGAGATGTCTCAAGGCATGGACAGACCTACGGGAAGTTCAGGAGTGCCTTACTTGTACAGGGTAGAAGGCCCTTACAAAACACAGTTGGAATACCTTAGGACCAACCGATTAGGTGCCAGCATCTATGAGGACGGCCTAGGAAGATCTGTAGTACAGATTAAGAATCTTGATCAATCCATTGGACTAGAGCACCCAGCAGTCAAGTTTGAAAACGGTGCATACCTGGACAAGGAAGGAACCATATACGTAGTCACCAGTCACCCAGACAGGACAGATGAATTTGGGAATGTAATCTCAGAGGCGGACTTAGGTGACTTGGAACAAGGAAACATGGGTGTAGAACCTAGAACCCCCCGAGGCAAATCGGTTCTCACTAGGATTATAACACCAGAGTGGATTCCCCAGGATAATAAGAGCATAGAGTTGCTCCTCAATCGAGAAACTGACGAAGCCTTTTGGAGGTATAAATCTAATCAGCCAACTGATATAGGAACTATCATGATCTATGAGTTTAAGGATCCTGATAGCCCAGACAGAGTGACCTATTTAGATCACGCTTCAGAACGGATCTTTGTGGTTACGGAAAATGATAGGCATGCTTACACTTGGAAGGGTGAATTCATTTTCCCCCAACCGAGATCGAATGTATCCTATGGTCACCCTGGAGCTGGAAAATCCCAAGCTCATGGAATGCAAAGAGACAGAAGTAGAGATAGACCAGAAGTCAGCTTTGCTAACCCAGTGGGCAGAGAAAGAACAAGGACGGAAACGAATAGAGTAGAACCTGAGATACTCAGAGCTCACAGGAATCAAAGAAATGTGGAGGAGTTCCCTCTACCACGACCTAGAGAGCACACAAGGACTTTGAGAACGACTCAGCTAGTGAAGTCCATGAAGAACTACTTCGATGGCACTGGAGATCCATACGATCATGTGGCTGAGTTTAGGCAATTCTTGAGAGCGGAACAAGTGGAGGATCTATTCACGCAGTACAATGCCTTTGGTCTGACCCTTAGGAACACTGCCCTGACATGGTTTCAGCCACTAAATGAGAGGCAGTTCAGGAGCATAGACCAACTCCTAGAAGCTTTCATTATTGAATTCTCTAAGAGTGGCATAAGGCATAATACCTCCTCGCTGATTCACAGCTTCAAGCAAACCCCGCAAGAGACCGTGAGACTTGCAGGAAGGAGATTTAGGCAATATCTTGAAAGATGCCCTGTTTCGGAGTTACCCACACCAGCCAAGCAAGTGGCTTTATTCTTGGATGGATTGCTAAGTACCAAATTAAGATCATATGTGTACTTGAAGGACCCTAGGACCATACAAGAGTGTGTACGCATGTGTATTGACATTGAGGATAACCTAGGGGAGGAGTTAGAGCTTTCCAAGATATACAAAGATTCAGATAGTGCCTCTAGTCTCTCTTCCATGCAATCCACATCAATTGAGGAACTTGCAGAGAAAGTAGCTCAGAAATTAGGTGTAACTAGCAAACAAATCCCAAGGTTTGCCCCTGTGAAAAGGTGCTATACTTGTGGCGGCGACCACATGGCGAATGTATGTCCCATTATGGCTCAACCCCAAGTTAATCCTAGTAGCCAGTACTGCACTATAGAACGAAGGTACACCAATCACACCGCTCAAGATTGCCCCTACAATAAGCAAACAGTTAGGCAAACTTACCCTCAACCCTATCCACCACAGGGAAGATACCAGAACCAGTACCCTCCACAGCCATATGGTAGGCCACAGCAACCTTATCAGCAACCATATCAAGCTCAACAAAGGCCTCAACCTGTGTTAGCACAACAACCCCCTGCCCCAACCAATGTGATTCCGGTAAAGTATACTGCTGCAGAAGAGAACCTGAATAGAGCTATAGTCCCTGTAACACCCTTGATTTCTGAAAGTGACCCGAGTGACCATAGCTTTGATTCTACACATGTTGATAGTCCCCAGGCATACTACATGCAGTCTCCAGAACATGGTGAGTCCTATTACAGCGAAGAGCCAAATGAACCTAGTTGGGAGTCAGATTATACAAACGTCATGTATGCAAACCCCAACCCTAGACCTCAACCTAGGCAGGTAAGACCCCCGTTCCCTAGAGGACCATGCTACAGATGCCAAGGTGATCACCTCATTCGTGATTGTCCCTTGCCACCACCTACACAACCCCAGTCAGTGACGATACAGGGCTTTTGCCAAGAATGTGGGAAGGAGCATCTCTTACGAGATTGCCCAAAGAACCCCAATAATATGCCAAAAATCACTCCTATCAACGTTGTTGGGTTAGTGGTAGATTCCACAGGAAGTGTCACTTCCACTGCACCCTTACAGGTAGTCACTAGAGCTCAAGCATTGCAGCAAAACCAGGGTGTAGGTCAGGAAAAAAAGCCCAGAAGTTAGTGAAACAGAGAGCATGACAAAGAAAAGGACTAGAGTATGGAAAGATAGTCGGGAGAGAATGAAAAGACAATGGGCTAAAAAGATGAGTGAACTTGAGGAAAGCGTAAGAGAAACAAGAGCCAGAATAACCGAACTCACAACTCAAACTCCCTCTCACACTACCCCACCACCACCATTCCCATCACCATCCGACCAGCCACCTTCCAACCCGCCTCACCTAAACCCACCATCCCCTAGAGTAGGATCAGTCCTAGCAGATCCCACTCCCGAAGACCTTAATATGACGCTTAAAGCATATCAGGCCAGAATCCAAGAAGGGCCAACCATAACCGATCATGAAAAGTGCTACCCTAGAGCCGAGCTAGAGCTTGAACGAACTAAAATTTGTGCTAAGATGGTGGAATTGGCTCAAGCCATGTTCGAAGCTAGCCGCCTCTTTAACATCTCTAGCTCAGCTAAGACGCAGTTACACTTTGATGGACTGCTAGAAAGAATAGAGAGGTTAATTGCACAATCAGAAAAGGAACCTGCCCCTCAAAGAAAGGAAAGGGCAAGAGAACGGATAAGCCAGCCTCTTCAGGAAGCCCATGTGCCTCCTCAAGAAGCTTATCTTCCCCCCCAAAAGGCAGATGAGCCCCCCTCGAAAGCTTACGTACCTCCACAGGTTGCCTACATTCCTTCTCAGGGAGCGTATGAGCCTGTTCGGAAAAGTAATAGAATAAGTAATCCTCCCCAGGAAGCCTGTGCTCCAGCCATCTATGAGAACGAGGAGAGAGCCAACGATAGAATAAGCCCTCCTTCCCAGGTTGCTTATGTGCCTAATTCTACGGAGCCAGACACTTCTTCTTCTATGAATCGGTTTGCACCAGACTTCCTACGAGAGATTCAAGAAGACAAATGGGATAACGAAAGTGAAGTCGCCCCTCCCTTTGAACTTGTGGATGAAGCACACGACCAATTCCCACAAGACATCCCATCTATTTATGGGGAACATGAGAGTACTCAGTCTCACGAGAGATTGGACTTTGAGTCTAATTCCATACAAGAGCTACCCCACTTCACAGGCCCATGGGAAGCAAAGTCCACGTGTATGAGAACACCCACAGTCATGGTAAGAAACGAAGATTCAGTCATACCTAGGAACACAGAGGTAGTGAAGAACACTAACGTGCAGTGCAATCTCAAGTTAGAAGAGCTACTCAAGGTTAGACCTGAATTATGGAAACATGTCACCAAACAAGTACCAGAAATAGCCAAATCTTGTTCCCAGGTAGGATCCCATAGGACGGTGCCAGAAATTCCCTTGGATAAGATAGGAGATATGTGTGAAGGCGAAGAAGGGAACACCTATCTTCCCATCACCTACCAGGAGTACACCACCAAGGCAATTTTGGACTCAGGTGCAGGAGTTGCAATTGCCACCACTTCCCTATGGAAGCGTTGGGGCAAGCCGGCACTCAGGCCCACGAGGATGAAATTGCAAATGGCCGATGGTCACATAGAGAGACCCTTAGGATTGCTAGAAGGAATAACTCTCACCACCTGTGGTGTCGAGTTTGAGCATACATTTGCCATATGTGACTTCAGCAAAAATCATGCCTATGAGATGATTTTGGGAAGACCATTTATGCGATAGTTGCAAGTGGTACAGGATTGGGGAACCAATTCTTTGTACCTGCAGCACTTAGGTGTTACGACCAAAGTGAATCTCAAAGATTACTCTCATAGAGATGTCCCTCCCATCCAATGGAATCCCATCCATAGAGCCAAAGATGATACGGAGTCCGTGCATTCCATAGGCTCAGGATCCTCATGGATGCATGAAGACACCCACTTATGGATGTGCAAAGTAGCAGTAGAGGAAGAGAAGAGAGAAAAAGCCAGAGAGGTAGGTGCAAAAGAATCCCATAGATCAATCCAAGACCCAGCCTATGCACCTGTAGTTTTCCCAGATGAGGAATTTGAACCCCATGGCTGGGCAGAAATTTTCGCAACCATGGACGTAGCCATCAATGAAGAACAATGGACACCTCACTGTGATGAGGATGGCTATGAAATTTCAATCTTCTCCATAGAGCCAATCATGGGAGAGGCAGTTCTAGAAGAATGCGAACCTAGCCCTGATGCATTTGAGGATGCAAGTGACTCCGATCTAGAGTCAATCATTATGGACCCACCATTTGCATCAGATGAAGAATACTTCCATGAAGTAGAATTTCAACCCCAGAGGCATGGAGAGCTTACAAACGATGTAAGATTAGCAACACAGGTGACCCCGAAGGAAGAAGGAAAGAAACGAAAGAAGAGAGAAGCCTCACCAGAAGAGGAAGAATCTTTGTTTGAGGTCCCGGAAAATTTTAAGAAGTATGAGATAGATGACAGGAGAGTCATGATCAAAATGCCGAAACGAGAGGCACAATCAGGAGAGGCCTATGATAACAAAGAAACCACCAAGAAAATAGTAGTGGCCCTAGAAGAAGGAGAGGAGAGATGCACATACATAGGCCATGACCTAACAGAGGAAGAAGAGCATGCGTTAATTGCCTTGCTAAGAGAATACAGAGATGTGTTCGCTTGGAGTTACAAGGATTTGAAAGGTGTTGACCCTGACATATGCTCACACACCATCCCCATGACCTCAGATGCTAAACCCTCTAAGCAAAAACCCTACACATATAACGATAATTACGCTGCTAAGATCAAAGAAGAGATAGATAGATTGGTTGAAGCTGGATTTATCTATGAAATTGAGCACACTGAATGGGTATCCCCCATCGTAGTGGTGCCCAAGAAGAATGGAAAGCTGCGTGTGTGCATTAACTTGAAAAAGGTTAATGCGGCCACAATTCGGGATAACTATCCGCTTCCTATCACAGAGCATCTCTTAGAAAGAGTAGCAGGCAAGGAAGTGTACAGCTTCCTCGATGGATTTTCGGGCTACAATCAAGTAGCCATAGCTCCAGAGGATCAACATAAGACTGCCTTTGCCACTGAATGGGGCATTTTTGCCTTTAGAGTAATGCCATTTGGGCTTACCAATGCACCAGCTACCTTCCAGAGGCTGATGTGCCATGTGTTTAAGGAGTTCCTGAGGAAGAATTTAGAGGTCTATGTTGATGATCTTTGTGCTCATTCGAACATTAGGCAAACCCATATCCCCGAACTCAGGCAAATCTTTGACAAATGTAGAGAATATCAAGTCTGCCTGAACCCAGAAAAGTGCGTTTTTATGGTAAGGCAAGGCAAGATTCTAGGACACATAGTGTCAAAGAATGGCATATCTACCGATGAAGAGAAAGTGAGAGCCATAGCAGAGCTACCTAGGCCAAAGAATGTCAAGGAAGTACAAGCTTTCATGGGGCATTGTGGTTATTATCGCCGGTTCATTCATATGTACGCTGTCATTGCAAAGCCCATGTATGGACTTCTGACTAACTTTGAGTGGACGGATGAATGTGAGAATTCCTTCCATGAGCTTAAACGAAGATTATGTTCAGCACCAATCTTGACCACACCAGATTGGAATAAGCCATTTCATGTTCACGTGGATGCATCCAATTATGCCATTGGATGTGTGCTTGCTCAACCTACTGGTGAAGGTAATATGGATCTTCCAATTGCCTATGCCAGTAGACAATTGAATGCAGCTGAACGGAATTACACCACTACAGAGCGAGAAGGCTTAGGCATGGTATATGCAGTTAAGAAATTTAGACACTATTTGCTTGCAAATAAGTTTAAATTTTTTACTGATCATCAAGCATTGCTATACCTCGTAAACAAGCCATGCAATACAGGAAGATTAGTGAGATGGTTTCTCTTGCTCATGGAATATGACTTTGAGGTAGTGGTGAGAAAAGGGAGGACTCATTTAAGAGCAGAACATCTCTCTAGGCTCACATCTGGAGAAGCCCCACAAGGAGTATCAGATGATCTTCCTGATGCTTACTTGTTTAATTTGGAAGTGGTGCCGCAGTGGGCTAAGCCATTGGTACCAGTATTGACATACGGGCCTAACCATCCAGTAGTAAACACACGGAACAGAGAGGTTGTGAAAGCCCAAAAGTACCACATCATGGCAGGAAGCATGTACAAGCACACAGATCAAGGAATCTTGGCTTGTTGTGTGGAAGAGGACGAGTACAATAAATGGTTGCAATTAGCACATGTAGGTGCATTAGAGCAACACCATTCAAAGCAACGAACCTTACAAACGCTAAGGAGACTCGGAGTACATTGGCCAACTATGGAAGCTGATGTCCAAAAGTTGTGCAAGGAATGCCCAATCTGCTACACTAAACCACCTGTGGAACACGCCAC
The DNA here is from genome assembly GCA_020310875.1 of Ceratopteris richardii. Taxonomy (NCBI): domain Eukaryota; kingdom Viridiplantae; phylum Streptophyta; class Polypodiopsida; order Polypodiales; family Pteridaceae; genus Ceratopteris; species Ceratopteris richardii. Next base: position 63,439,175 of record CM035414.1, on the reverse strand, counting down.
TCTTTATCAAGTGTCTATAGTGCCAGATTGGAGTGAACCACTAGTATCCTTCCTGAGGACGAAAGCATTCCCTCCAGATATGACCTTGGCTAGGAAAAGGAGTTTAGAACAAGAAGCCCAAGATTACTCACTCATTGGTGATAATCTATATAAGCGTGGTAAAGATGGTTACCTGAGGTTATGTGTCCATGAAAGTGAATATCTCAAGATCTTGGAAACTGCTCACCAAGGTGCAGCAGGAGGACACTTTGGACCAGATCGGGTGATCAAGGCAATACTATTTGCAGGCTTCTAGTGGCCGACCCTTCACATGGATGCACATACCTATGTGAAACGGTGTGATGTCTGTCAGAGGACTCAGTATCCTATACGCAAAGATGAGATGCCACTGAAACCTATGATGGGTGGACGTGCATTCTCTAAGTGGGGAATAGACTTCGTAGGTCCTATTAATCCCCCAGCTAAGGGTTCTCATGCAGAATACATCATTGTTGCAACAGACTATCTAACTAAGTGGGTAGAGGTAAAAGCCACGACAAAGAATGACGCTCAGACAACTGCTAAATTCTTGTTTGAAAATATATTCACGAGATATGGGCTACCTATAGAGCTAGTAAGTGAGAGAGGCACTCACTTCTTGAACGAAGTGATTGAGAATCTACTCCAAGAATTCTTGGTAATACACAAGAAGTCTGCCCCCTATCACCCTCAAGCTAATGGACAGGCTGAGAGCACCAATAAGATCTTATGCAATGTACTGACTAAATTAGTGAACACGAAACGCTTCTGATTGGGACAAACAGCTACACCATGCTGTTTGGGCATACCGAGTTGCCTACAAAACAGTACTCCAAGCCACCCCCTTTCATATGGTGTTTGGCCAAAACGCTGTGCTACCCTTGGACTTCTTGATTCCTACATTGAGAGTAGCACAAGAGCACGAATGGACAGGTCATGAGCTCTCCTCTAGGATCTTTGACCTTGAACGATTAAGAGAAACAAGACTGAGAGCAGCTGCAAGAATCTATGCAGCTAAGAAGAGGCAGAAGGCATACTTTGATGCCCATGTGAAGGATAAGGGCTTGAAAGCAGGAGATCTAGTTTTAGTCTATACACTGAAACAACACGCAAGGAAGCTAGAAAAGAGAGGCTACGGACCTATGATCATCAATAGGATCTCCACGAGTGGAGCAGTACAACTGGCCACATTAGAGGGTGATGTTCTCCCAAATTACATTAGCGGCTGCAGAGTCAAGTTGTATCAGGAACCCCTCACGGAGGAAATGCTCAGCCGACTCAACACTGCTAAGAAACGCAAAGAGGAAGAAAAGTGAATTCGAGAAGAAGCTCAAGCAGAAGCTTTAGAACACATCAGAAGGATGAGATTACGAAGGCAAGGTAAAGATCAGCCTAGAACAAATGACTATGCAGATCAAGGATATCATATGGCAATGTGTGAAGTCGCAGGAACAAGCTCGCATAGGATAATTGATCGACGTCCTTTCATAACCCTAGATATAGGACAAGGAAAGAGTGCAAGGACCGTAAGAGCCTTGATTGACTCAGGTGCAGCCACTAGTGCTGTTAGAGTGTCTTACTATCAAGAGTTGCAGTTAACTGTCAATCCTGTGGAAGCATATCTCATAGGATTGGGAGGCGTGGAAACCCCTTGCATGGGCGAGGCGGAACTTCCCCTCTATATTCATGATGAGGCAATGACAGTTAAAGTGCTAGTATGTCAAGATGCGGACCTCACTGAACCTCTTGTCTTGGGTCAAGACTAGATTTATGACCAAGCAGTCAACTTAAACCTAAGAAGTGGACTTCTTCAGGTATGGGTGAAGCAGACTAGAATTACTATGGAGTTAAATAATGGAGCACTCAAGGAGCTAGGAAAGACACAGACTCCTGGTCCCTCCAGGGGTGCACATGAAGTTGACCATGTTGTTCTTGTCCAAGGCTATGTGATGCAGAAGAATGAAGATCTTAAAAAAGGAGTCAGAACCACAACGGAACTCCCTTCTTTTCCAAAGGCCAGAGGGAGGCAGCAACCAAAGGTGGATCAAAAGTACCTGCGCAGCAAAATGTCTCAGCTAATGAAACAAGTGTGGGTGCGGAAAGGCGAACACCCGGTTGTACTCAAGCCAACCACACGGGCAAAGCCTCTTATTAGTAACCAACAACACGACACTAATAAGAAGTCTTTCAGAAGTACTTCTACTAACATGAAGTCTATTCGTGACCCATTCACTCGCACAGTCGGCATCCACTCGTTTTCTACACTCAGGAACACACCAAGGCCCATGAGCACGAACATAATCACTTGTAAATGGGTCCCTAAAAGGCCTCATTTTCAAGCCGATACACCTATAAAGATCTCTAGAGTCTCTACCAAACCAAGAGCAAAACCCATCCACTGCATTTGGCAGCCTAAGACTTGTAACAAACCCCAGACCCCATTTGTAAATCCATGACAACCTACTAACCACATCACTATCACACTACATCATTCCACTTAACTCTTAGGTCTTCCGAACTCCTAACCACACACACACTCGCACCGAGCACTTACTAACCCATTAATCTCTCCCAACCCTCATGTTAATGTTGTAATGGGAACAACAACGGTTCTCCCTTGTCCTGTACAATGTTAACACATGTTTGTATATTCTCACAGAGACAGGCAGCAAGAAGTAACATGGCAGATACGGTAGGAACTAGCTCCCAGGTAGGTACCAGCCCCCAAGTTGTGGACATTGAAAGCCTTCCGGTCGAGGAGGAATTAAAGGAAAGACCAGTGGCATTAAGGGCATTACATGCCATACCGATTCAGAATCCTCCACAGGGTCACACAATGCCGGTGGGCAAAACCTCACACTGGTTCAGTGACGTTGTTGGACCTCTGGGTGAAGGCACATACATGTGGGAGTCCGAGGTAGAATTCAATGGACATTGGGGCAGATACCATTTCTTTACCAGGGAGTTTGAAAAGCTATAGAATAATGAAGGACTGAAGTCGATATGGAAGAAGGCTGGGCTTTATGATTACTTCAAGTTCCAACTACCAAAGCCAGATTTTCTAAGGTGCTCATACTTAATTAGCACCCTCACTCCAAGCAAAGACAAGAAAGGATACAGCTCCTTTGTGCTCCCATCACTCACAAGGGGCAACGAGCTGAAGCGTTTCCGCTTGACTATCAACTTGGTAAGAGAAGCTCTCAACATGAAAGGTATGCACATTCCAACAGAGAAAGAGACTATGGTTCCAGACAATATGAAGAACAGGAATCTGACGAAGTTGAAGGACATGGTTGCGATGACACCTACGATCGCCATTCACTTACGCATGGTCATGCAACATTTCGCATTCCCTACGCAGGAAAGGTTCACAATGCCTCCCAAAAAGATCTGGTTTAGCCTCTACCTAGCGGATGCTTTTGATTTGACCATCAATATGCCCCACTGGATTATCGACCAGATTCATATGGCTCATCAGAGATGGTATAAGAAGCAAAAGTATGTACTGTATGGTTGCTGTGCGCTTACAAGAATTGTGTACAGATGTCTCGCATATGATGTACCGGTGCAGAGGGCTCTCATTTGGACCAGAGCACAAGAGTTTCAACGCAGATTGTTAGCTGTAGGGCCTCCCTCAAAGAAGATGAGAGGAGCTGTCCAGATGCCTTGTGCACAAGCTCGCGGTGCAACCCTGACGCCTGAAACAACCCCAAGACTTCCTCGACGAGTACAACCATTTACTATCAGGTTACCCAGGCATAGCACAGATGGCCCTAACCTTGTGTTTCCACCAGTACCGACTGATCTGGAATTCCCGCATGGATTCACTTTGGAGGATCTAACGGATGAAGAAGTTGCTAGAATTATCGAAGCTGTAAATGCGGAAGTTGAAGCAGAGCAAGCTGGTGGACAGCAAACTGCCCCAGACCAAGCCCAGCCCAACCAACCGGACGTAGTCAATGTGGACGATGAAGAAGAAGCACATGAGGAGGCACAGGGTGGACAATCAGAAGCAGAAGAACAAGAGTATGATCAGGAAGCCCTACAAGTACTGGAAGGTGCCCCAGCCTATACTAACGCATTAAAGAAGCTCTACGATACGATGAACCGAGTTCAAGAGCAACACAGACTATCATTAGCTGCAGGTAAAGCCCTCATGAACCAGATTCTGGAGGAGGAAGGTGTGGACGAGCAATACCGTGCCACCTTGGAAATGATATCGGACGCTTTGGGAGTACCTGAAACGGTGCATACTGCACTAGTGCAATCACGAAGGACAGAGAAAAGATATGGCAGACGCCCCCCACGAACGGGAAAATGAATGAATGTATTAGGATCAGGACCACAAGGCACCCCCACAACCACTAGCACAGCACACACTGTTCACGACACCGAGGAAGCCCACACATCGAGTGCACCTCCATCACCTCCCTTGCCACCTTCTCCCCCACATCCGCCCCATTCACCTCCCTCTACCACTGTAACCTCTACTGTCACCACCTCCGAACCCACTACAAACACCGACGCACAAACCATCAGTCCACCCACATACTCTATTTCCACTGAAAACATAAGTCTAACCACAGCCACGGTAAACACCACTACTCCGATCACACTTCCTGAGCGTTCACAATTACACACACCTCTATACACGTTCACAACTCTCACCGCAACCACAATCCCCATGTTCACAGTCACTCCCACCACGGCCTCCACTTTTGAATCCATGGAGGTGTCACCCACCTCTGCACCTCTCCCACCCCCCATTTACCCACAATCTCCCATTCCCCCACCTCCCCCCTCACCCTTCTCCAGTACTGCATCCACAATTCCCTTTCCCTTTCCCTTTCCCTCTGCATTCAACACCATTTCTCCCACCATTCCTCTTAATAATGTATTTAATAATATGTATCAATGCATGTCCCAACTTCAGCAACACTACCAACACCTTGACAACCAACATACAAGGCTTTTCCGAAGCCACACAGATCTCCAAGCACGATGTAGGGATCTTGAAGAGCAGAAGCAGCTACTACAACAGCAGCATGTGACATTACAGGAACAATATACACAATTAGTAGCCAACCCACCCCAAGCAGATGATGAAGAACGACGACATATGGACGAGCTGCTACATTCTCAGATCACGGAAAACCTTAAGCTTCGACGGAACTTGGGCCTCCTACGCAAGCACATGTCTACAGCACTAGAGGAGAATAAGCGATTACAGAAATAGAACGAAGAAAATCTGGAGGCAACCATGGAGGGTTCCCTACAGGAGATTGACCCAAAGCGATTCAAGGCAATTCCCTCTGAGAATATGAAAGTGGTATTAGAAACTCATGCAGATCTAATGGCGGCCCATGACGCTTTAGAAAAAGAGAGAGATGATTTACTAAGGCAGTTGGCCACCCAACAGACATCACCAAGCAAGATCACAACTGCAGAAGATACATCTGAAGAGGTCACTAAACTCCGGGCAGAACTTGAGGAATTACGTAGCAAGGTCATGCAGTACGAGCGTCAGCCCTCCCTTCTGGTAGAGCCCGAGCCTGACGATCTTATGCCAATCGAAGTAGAAGAAACATTCGAGGATCCCTATGTCCCGATGCCAACACCCGGGGGTAAGCGAACAGAACAGGGCATGGACACAATTGAAATTGAGGCACCTGAATGGATGCAAAAATTAGAGAAAGTAGCCACGACGCATGATGACAGGGTGGCAGTCCAAATCGCACTAATGTCACAATTGGAGGAGGTTGTAATAAAATCCGATTATTTTAAGAATCTCTCACACCATAGGTGGATCGGCCCATCGGACGACCTGTATGTTCCTTTTTGCGTTCTAATGGCGGATTATAATGCGGAGATCAAGCACCACACCTCAAGGGAACCAACCTCTGCCACACAATTTGCACCTGACGACATCCCAGAAAGTGCCAAGCAGGGACATATTCGCTAACCGACTTGGAGAATTCGGCTGCTTGAAACATACCCGGAAATGGTAAGAACATGGAACAACATGCCATTGTACATCAAATATAACCCATGTTATTGCCCTGTATTTCGAAGGAGATCATGGCCGGAGTACACACAAACAGTGCTGACGATTAAAGGATGTGAGAAGTGGCTCAATTATGTGTACTTTGCACCCCCGAAGGGCCCACCTACTATTGGATATATGATTTCGACGATTCGACATTGGGGGGTCCGGTTCAAGAATGTACCTGATGTCATGACTCAGATGTGCCTGAAGATTTTCGAACTTATGTTGGTCACCTTCAGGACCTTCAAAAATGTCAAGGAACCGCATCTCTCAGCACTAGGATTTAATGAAGGTAATCAGGACCTTGTATACGACATGAGCACAACCCCATCGATTAATGCTGTGTATGCATGGCACGCTCACATCAAATATCTACCGGCCTGCTTCAAACAAACGTTTGAAGAGATGTTTGTCACGGGATTCTGGGAATATCACTCCGAGATATTCATTCCCAGACCATCCCATCTCTTGCAGTTGTTTGCAGTGGAACAAGCTCTCCATTCCGAAAAGCTACATATACCACATCCAGAGGTTCCCGGGCCGGTAGATTGGGATGCTCTACTCACAGATTTGGCCAAAGGATTGAGGATTGCCGAACATCACTTAGCGCAGGATGTCGTTGAGTACTACATCCAAAAACCCACACAACAAGGGTCTGTCAGGGACGACAGACGCGAGAGAGGGGGGGTGTTAGCAGCGGACAACGAACTGAAGGACTAACGAGGCATGGCAGTCAGAGAAGAGAGTCAGAAGGGAGAGAAGGCACAAGCAGACAAGGGAGTCAACGAAGATCTGGCAAATAGGCCAATAATTTTCTTCAGGAAGAAGCACGTAAAGCACGTATGAGCATTCACGCAGATCTAGCACTAAGGCAACCCTTTAGTTTTTCAAAACCCTTACACCAATTAAAAGTGATTCTCATCACTAAACACCATTGTAAATACCATTTCATATTTTTGTAGCTCCATTTTGTGCAAGCCAAGGAGTCCTTGAGCTTGAGGAGCTTTAGAAGTATCTACCTGCCAATTTTCGTATTTTTTAGATCTCGTTTGAGCCTTCAAATAAGCCCTGGAACCTAATTTTTAACTAGGCCGGACACTAGGTCTGAACAGGGCCAAAGCTAGTCAAAAACTATAAAAAGAGCTAGAGAGCTCATTTTTGGGGCTACATTGTAATTGAAACAAACTTGTAAGAGCTTCTTGAAAAGTAATCTAAGAACTCCATTGATTCTGACTCTTTATCTTGCCGTGTGTGCGCGTGTGTGTGTATGTGTGTGCATGTTTGTGTGCTTCTCACTCACGCACTTGTGCCGCCACTTGCTCGAGGTCTTCATACCATCCTCACGTCTTCCCGGATTGACATTAAAGGAGGTGCTACTCATCACTGAGCTACAACAATGGTGTGCAAGAAGCTTCAATGGAAGCTTAGGTCAGAAGGGTAGAAGTGCAGGCCGGTATCTCTTGATAGCAGTTCAGTATTTTGGTCATAACTCGAGCTAGGAAGCTCGGATTGACGTGTTTTAAAGTTCTATGCGTAGCTAACACAGAGAGCTACAACTTCACAGAAGAGCATAGAATTTGGTTCGGACTTCTGAAGTGCCGAAAATTCGAAAGACGTAGAGAATTGTAGAAGGCGAATCTACATTGAGTAGGACAGCAAGTCGGTTTTTTTGTCATAACTTGAGTTCTACAGATTGGAATGCGATGATTTAAATTGCTGCTCGTAGCTTGGAAAGATAGCTACAGCTTTGTAGAAAGAACTCAGATCCAGATTCTGAGTTTTAGGTTGCCGAAATTGCAGAATACAGAGCAGTACTGTTGCAAGTGAAATTGAAATTGACAACAGGTGCTTGTTTTGAGCATATCTTGAGCTACACACCTTCGATTGAGGTGTTCTTTATCTCCTTACGTAGCCAAGACTCAGATCTTGAAGTTTGCTGAAGACGAAAAGTTCAGATTCAGAGGTTATCACCTTTCAAACAGCAAAACACAGAGCAGCACATCTTCACTGATTGCACTTGGAGGTCGAATTTGCTTTGGAACTTCTTCGAGAGAGAATTTATGGTGTGCAAGCTCTTATTTTTAGAGCTTCAAGACATTGTACATGTATGATCATTGTGGTAGCTCCTCCATATGAGAGTAGAGCATGATCTTGTTACGTGTTTGACATGTAAGATGACATTGTGGTATACTCTTTTTGAAGTTTATGTCATCATGAGTTTGATCATGGATGTATAGTGGCATTGTGGTCTATATCTTGCTTATGCCACTTGGTTATGGATTTAGTTATCAGTTGCACACAATTATGTGAGAGTTGATTGTGGATCTTGGTTGGTACTTGTATCTTTGTTTTCTTTGCAGGTACAGGATCTATATTGGAGCCTCAGTTACACATTCGTTTGTCACCATTATTAGCATTTTGTCATTGATTGATATATATTTGCTAGTGTGATTCTTGGCATATGTGGATGGTGATTCCCACATGGTTATTTTGGTTCTAGAGTCCATTTTACAAAGGAGATGTTGTCGAAATTTTGACAGCTTTTATGCTAGAAAGGAGCTCTAGTGGATCTTGAAGCTTGTGTGATAGCTTTGGATCATTGATTATCTCTATTCAGTTGGACTTGGTCACACATTGTTCGTGACAGGTTGGACCATCTTGCAGGATTCATTCTTGAGTGGGAGGTGCATCACCATTGTATTGGCGTGTATTGCCATTAGTTTTTTGGCACATGTAGTTGCCATTATCTTCTTGATTTGATCAGCGACAGGTGGTGACAGATTACTTATTGTTCTTTCATTATTGGTTATCTTGTTTAATTGCTCAGTTTACAGGGGATACTCTGTCAAAATTTTCCCAGGATTCTTTCACATCTATTTGGTCACTTTGGAGACTTGGTGAGCAGGCTTATGCTCATGGTTTTATGTGCATGCTAGATGCATGGTTATGTGACAGGTGGTTCATATGGTTTTCTTCTCCACAGAGACATATGTGATGTGAGTTATGCATATGGATATGCAGGTGTGATCCTATTCAGGATAGAGTATTGTTTCTAGTCTCTTGTTGGGTTGTGCTAACACACATCCTATGGCATAGTTGGATGCATCCACATGTACATGGAATGGCTTGCTCCAATCTGGGGTTGTCAATATATGTGCTGAGTATAAACATTGTTTAAGTTCATTGAATGAATTCTCACACTCATCTGTCCATTCAAACTTGGTCAAAAGAGAGTACAGAGGCTTGGCTATGATTGCATACATGTGTATGAATCGTCTGTAATAACCACAATGACCCATAAAAGCCTGTACTTCTTTTATGTTATTTGGACTAGGTAAATCTACAATTACTTTCACTTTTTCTTCATCTGTCAAAATTCCATTCTTTGACACAATGTGTCCTAGAATTTTGCCTTGTCTGACCATGAAAACACATTTTTTTGGGTTCAGATAAACCTGATATTCTCAACATTTGTCAAATACTTGTCTTAACTCTAGGATATGTGTCTGCCTGATATTCGAATGAGCACATATGTCATCGACATAAACTTCCAAATTCTTGCGTATGAATTCTTAAAAAACATGACACATGAGTCGTTGGAAAGTGGCGGGTGCATTTGTTAAGCCAAAAGGCATCACACGAAATGAAAATATGCCCCATTCTATAGCAAAAGCCGTCTTATGTTGATCTTCTGGAGCTATGGCTACTTGATTATAGCCTGAGAAACCATCAAGAAAGTTGTAAACTTCCTTGCCCGCAACTCTCTCCAATAAATGTTCTGTGATAGGAAGAGGATAACTATCTCTAATTGTGGCGGCATTAACTTTTTTAAGGTTAATACACACACGAAATTTTCCATTCTTCTTGGGCACAACCACAATGGGGGATACCCATTCAGTATGCTCAATTTCGTAAATGAGTCTTGCTTCTATCAAACGATCTATTTCTTTTTTAATCTTCATGGCGTAGTTATCATTGTACGTTTATGGTTTCTGTTTTGTAGGTTTTGCATCTGGAGTCATAAGGATTCTGTGAGAACATATATCTGGGTCTACTCTTTTCAAATCTTTGTAACTCCAAGCAAAAACATCTCTATATTCGCGCAATAGGGCAACTAACTCTTCTTCTTCTTCATTCGTCAAATCATGCCCTATGTATGTACATTTCTCTTCTTCTCCTTCTATGGCTACTATGATTTTTTTGGTTTTCTCTTGATTATCATATACTTCTCCAACGTCAGCTTTTCTGTTAGGCATTCGTACCATTATTCGTCTATCTTCTATTTCATATTTCTTGAAGTTTTCTGGTACTTCAAATAAAGATTCTTCCTCTTCTGACGTGGTTTCTTTCTTCTTTCTTTTCTTACCTGCGCTTTTAGCAGTCACTTGTGTGGCTAACCTCACCTCATCCATAATTTCTTCGTGCCTCGGAGGGTAAGTTTCCACTTTGTAGAAATATTCCTCATCTGATGCAAACGACGGATCCATAATAATTGACTCTAGATCGAAATCACTCGCATCCTCAAATGCATCAGTGCTAGGTTCACATTCTTCAATAATCGAATCACACATGATTGGCTCTATCGTGAAAACTGAAATATCATAGCCATCCTCGTCACAGTGGGGTGTCCATTGTTCTTCATTGATGGCTACATCCATGGTTGCTAGGATTTCTGCTCAACCATGAGGTTCAAACTCCTCATCTGGAAATACTACAGGTGCATAAGCTGGGTCTTGAAGGGTTCGTGGATGTTGCTTTGCACCTAAAGTCCTGGCATAGATGAGTGTCCTCTTGTTTTGCTACTTTACACATCCATAGATGAGTGTCCTCGTGCAACCATGAGGGGTCTGGTTCTAATGAGTGCACTGATTCTGTTTCTACCTGTGTCTTATGGATGGTGTTCCATTGTATTGGGGGTACATCTCGATGTGAATAGTCTTTAATATTGACTTTAGTAGTCAATCCTAAATGTTGCAAGCACAAAGAATTAGTTCCCCAATCTTATACAATTTGCAACTGATGCATGAATGGTCGTCCTAATATCATCTCATAAGCATGATTTTTTGCAAAATCACAAATGGCGAAAGTATGCTCAAACTCTACACCACAAGTGGTGAGAGATATGCCTTCTAGTAAGCCTAATGGTTTTTCTATATGTCCATCAGCCATTTGTAGCTTCATCCTGGTAGGTCTTAATGCTGGCTTACCCCAACGTTTCCATAAAGCGATGGTAGCGATGGCTACTCGGGCTCCTAAATCTAAGATGGCTTTCGTGGTGTAGCCCTCGTGGGTTATTGGAAGATAAGTGTTACCCTCCTCTCCTTGGCTTACATCTCCGATTCTTTCTACGGGTATCTCTGGTACCGTCTTACGTGATCCTATCTGTGAGGGAGCAGTAGCAAGCTCAAGGAATTGATTTGCTACATGTTTCAACAGTTCTGGTTTAACCTTCAGCAACTCCTCTAAAGTGAGGTGACATTGTACCTTGGTGTTCTTTACCACTTCTGTGTTTCTAGGAATCACTGATTCTTCATTCCTCACTATTATCGTGGGTGCTCTCATGCTAATAGACTTTGCTTCCCAAGGTCCTGTGAACTGAGGTAATTCTTGCAAAGAATTGGAGTCAAAACCTGTGTGTTCACTCCGTTGCTCTTCCTCTAAATCATCGTAGATAGAGGGAATGTCTTGGGGAAATTGCTCCTACAATTCGTCTATTTCTTGAATAGGAGGATGGGTTCCTTGTTCTTTTCTCCACTTCTCTTCTTGGATTTCTCTTAGAAATTCATGTGAATATCTATGTATGGAGGACAATGACGGTGTTTGGTACTTGAGACAGGGATGGTGCATTCCTTTCCTGTGTCTTTGGGACGTTAGGATTCCTATGCTGCTTCTTTTTCTCCTTGCTATCAATCAAATATTCTAGCCTCTCCATTAGTCCTTGAAAGTGTAATTCCGGTTTTGCCATGTTATTCCAATTAAGATATCTAGAGGCTTCGAACATTGCTTGTGCTAATTCTACCATCTTCATGCAAAGTTTAGTTCTCTCAATTTCTAGGTCAGCCCTCGGATAGTTCTTGCTCATTTCAGCTATCTGGGGTCTTCTTTTAATCTGGCTTAATACGCGCGAAACATCATGCGTAGGTTTTCTGATATGGGTTCTGCTAGAACTGATCCTGATCTTTGAGCTGGGTTCTCTTGATTCAAATCCTGTGAAGTGAATTCTAGGATTTTGGCTCTAGATTCCTTGAGACTTCCTTCCAACTCAGTTATCCTTTTACTCCATTTTCTCTTGATTCTTTCTCTAGAATCTTTCCAAGATTTTGTCTTTTTACGGCTAGATTCTCCAACTTCACTAGTTCTGGCTATTTTCTCAATGTTAGGCTGTTGATTTTGTAAGAGCACCTGGGATCTTGTTATAGCTTGGATATGCACGTATGTAGGGTTGGATCCATCTGCGTTGTGCACAATACCTATTACGTTGATGGGTGTCACATTTGAAGCATTTGCAGGGTTCTTAGGACACTCTTTGATGATATGTTCTTTACCACAATCGGCACAAAAGCCTTGTATGTTATAGTATTGTGATTGTCCTTCTATGGGAGGATGTGGACAATCCTTTATGAAATGATCTCCTTGGCACCTAAAGCATGGTCCTTTAGGGCCATGTGGTCTTTGCTATCTCAATTGGGGCCATGGAATTGGGTTTGTGTACATCACATTAGCGTAGTCGGGCTCCCAACTAGGTTCCAATGGTGGACTATCGTATTGATATGTTTCCATGTGTTCTGGTGACTCTGTGTAATACGCGGGTGGACTAACTACATGAGTAGAGTAAAAAATGTTAAGAGTTTGGGTCACTTTTTGTGATCAGGGGTGATGAAGGCACTAAAGCCCTACTTAGGTTCTCTTCTGCAACAGCATATTTAACTGAGATGACATTAGCTGGTGGGGGTGGCTGCTGAGCTAAGAGAGGTTGAGGTCTCTGTTGAGCTTGATAAGTATAGTTTTGTGGAGGCCTATAGTAATGAGGCTGAGTGTTATATTGACCTTGATACCTACGTGGCTCTGCGTATGCTTGCGGGTAGTTTTGTCTCACTATCTGTTTGTTGTATGGGCAGTCTTGAGCCGTATGATTTGTGTATCATCTCTCAATCGTACAGTACTGGCCACTAGGGTTGGCTTGCAGTTGTGTTGCATTGGGGCACACATTTGCCATATGGTCACCACCACATGTGTAACAACGCTTGTTTGTTGTTAACCTAGGCATCTATTTACTAGAGACTCCTAGTTTCTGGGCCACTTTTTCTGCTAGGTCTTCTATCAAGCTAGACAGTTTTGAAGATGCTAGAGATGAACAATCTGAGTCCTTATAGACTTTTGAGAGTTCCAACTCATCTCGTAAGTTGTCTTCAATGTCTATGCAAATTCTTACACACTGCTCTAGCGTTCTGGGTTCCTTCAAGTACCCATAGGAGCGTAGCTTAGAGCTCAACAAGCCATCTAGAAACAATGACACTTGCTTGGTCTGTGAGGGTAACTCTTGCATTGGACATCTTTCAACATATTGTCTAAACCTACATCCTGCCAGTCTAACTGTTTCTTGAGGGGTCTGTTTGAAACTATGAATCAACGAAGACGTGTCATGCCTCATCCCACTTTTAGAGAATTCAGTGATGAATGACTCTAAAAAGTGATGGATATCTCTAAATTGCCTTTGTTGCAATGGTTGAAACCAAGTTAAAGCTATGTTCTTTAACGTTAGTCCAAATGTGTTATATTGCATGAACATATCTTCTACTTGCTCTGCTCTTAGCACTTGCTTAAATTCCGCAACATGGTCATAGGGATCTCCTGTCCCATCAAAGTAGTTTTTCATGGATTTTACTAGTTGAGTGGGTCTTAATATTCTTGTGTGTTCACGTGGTCCAGGTAGAGGAAAATCATCTCCACCACCTCGTATTCTAGGTTCTCCTTGTCTATCCACTATGTCCGTGTTTATGGTGGTTCTGTCTCTTCCTATGGGATGATTGAAACTTACTTCAGGTCTCTCTTTGTTTTTCTCTCTTTGATTACCATGGGCTGAGGATGTTCCTGCCCCTTGTTGGTTCGCGTTTATGTTTGTTCGAGATGGAGGGAATACTAAATCACCTCTCCATGTGTAGGTATTTCTAGCATGGTCTAGTACTACAAATACTCTTTCTGAAGTTCCATCCAGGTATACAACCTTTCCAGGTGTATCTGGGTCCTTACATTCATAGATTGTGATTGAGCCTACCTCACTAGGTTGTTCCATTCTGTATCTCCAAAATGCTTCATCAGTTTCCTTATTAACAAACAACTCTATGCTTCGATTATCCTGAGGGATCCACTCTAGGATTAGTACTCTTGTCAGTACAGATTTCCCTCTAGGTGTCCTAGGTTCTTCTAATGGTTCTTTTCCTTGGGCTTTCGCTTCTGTCTCTAATTGAATTACACCAAACTCATTGGTATTGTTTGGCTGAGTAGTTTAAGATGTACATCATTCCTTCCTTGTCTATGTACGCGTCTCTCTTGAATTTCACCACTGGACGTTCCAATCCAATGGGTTGATCCAGCTTGTGCATTTGCACCACTTGTCTTTGCAAACCATCCTTATAGATGCGAGCACCTAAGCGGTTGGTTCGAAGAAATTCTAATTGAGTTCTATAGGGTCCTTCAGGTCTTTCCAAATATGCTATGTTTGACCCTCCTTCTGGTCTTTCCGTGCTAAAAGCCATTTCTGATTCACTCGTATCTGAGCTCAACTCGTAGGGATAACTATTATTCAATTGTTGTGCCCACGAACGTGCACTAGTTCCTACACTTGCTTCTGAAGATCTAAGGCTTTGTCTGTCTGACTGACCTATATGCTTGCCCGATCTAAGGTCCATGAATTTACTTCCTCTGACCGTTAACGTTCCTTGTTTTTAATTGCTTGTTTCTTTTTAAATGCCTTTAAGTTCTTGTCTAGATGTAAGCGTCAGGAATCGACTTTCCGTGCTACTTTTGATTTCTCATTATGTCAGACTTAAGTTCTTTTCCTTTAGGTTTTCATATCACACACCTTTACTTTAGTCTTGGACTTGAAAATTTTAATCTCTTGAACTTGATCATTCCTATCGTCATTAATCTACAATGCTAATGTTTAGCCTAAACAAGTAATTGACTGAGGGGATTGAGTATTCTTCCAACCTCAAGTCAGCTGCTTTGAGTGCTTTGATGCCCAAGAAGCCGCACTTTCCAAGCCCTGCGTTCTTCACTGCCTTGGTTTTTTTTCCCTTGATTGCCCTTGCTAGACCTGTAAAATTCACTATTAGACCAATTCTCAAATGGATGATCAAGCACTTGAATATATACACTTTCAACGGTCCCTTCCCTCTTGGTCAAATTTTAATGCCCCCTGGCTTTCTAGTCCCAAAGATGGTCAACCTCAATTTATGCTCTCTAAAAAACAACATCTTCTTAAAAAACAGTTGAGCTCACGTAGTAATGGCATGGCACAATCGCGATGGTCCGAAGGAGCAAACTGTCGCGATGGCGTAAATGTGAGCAATTGCGATGGTGTGAATGAACCGTCGTGATGGTCTAATCAGCGAGCAATCGCGATGGCGTCGGTCAATGGTCAACAGGACAATCGTGATGGCGTGAGCCCGTCGCGATGGTCACGAGGCACGATGGCTTGAGCCAATGGCGATGGTTCGAATTTCGAGGTGTCGTGATGGTCTTAGGGTATTGTCGCGATGGTCTAGCTTGCCATGTGGTAGCATTGGCACGATGGCATGAGCCAATCGCAATGGCGTGGGGTCAACAGGATCATCGTGATGGTCAAGGACCGTTGCAATGGTTCAAGTGAACCGTCACGATGGTGTGAGACCGTCGCGATGGTCCGGCCGAGCCGTCGCGATGGCATGAGCCAATCACGATGGTGTGACACAATCGCAATGGCGTGAGCCAATCGCGATGGTCCACCAAACTATGAATTTTTGCAAAGCGTTTGTGGATCTGTGTATGCACTGGTGTCGCCTACCTCGTGGTGTGGTCGCTTACCAAAAATGTCGAAGTTAACAGACCATCGTGATGGTCTGACACACACGGCAAAAATCTGACAGAATGTGAAATTTTACCTTTTGCAAGCTTTCCTGATGCACTGGAGCACTGTACCTACAAAAAAACTCAAAAACACAATAGCACATCCAAACACAAAAGCTCTCTCTCTCTCTCTCGCATGCACAAATGAGGGGAAATGAGGAGAATAGGTGGATATGGTGAATTTTTTGATTTTTTGGAGTGGAAGATGATGATGCGGTGATGAAGATGGAGTGTGGGGAAGGTGAAAAACACTAAAAACTAACTAAAAATAACAACAAAAACTGAAATTTTTACCTTCCAATGCCACTTCTTGCTATACTCTTACCATCACACATTCGTCCTAGAATCGATCCCTGGCAACGGCGCCAAATTTGGTGTTGCTCTAGCACAATGGTGAGAACCAGGTTAAGAAGCTCCACCTCCTTAATGTCAATCCGCAGAAGAGATAGGAGTGATATGAAGATCGTGAATGTGAGATGAAGTGAGAGTGAAGGTGAGAAGCATGGAGATGCACACACACATACACACACACAATGAAGAGACAAGCAAGACACAATGGAAGGTAGGAAATCAACTCTATTACTCAAGAACACTCTTACAAGCTCAATCTCACTCTAGCTCATACAAGTCTACACTAGCTAACCTCAAAAATGAGCTCTCTAGATCTTTTTATAGATTCTAGACTAGTTTTGACCGGTTTCACATCTAGTGATCGGCATAGTTAAAAAATAGGTTCTAGGTGCTATTTGAAAGGGTAAACGGTGTCTAAAAATAGCCAAAATTGGTATGCACGTTCTACCTAAGCTCCTCAAGCTCGAGGACTCCTCGACTTGCACAAAATGGAGTTATAAATTACAAAAAGTGTTTTTCTATGTTACATATGGTACAAAAGTGATGAAAATCACTATTGGAGGTTTTTGAAAAGTATTTTGAAATATATTTGTTTGAAAAAATGATTTGATTGGCTCCATGCTACTTCGTTGTGCTCTGTCTTCACATGCTTCCACATCTTCTATGCCTCTAGCTACTACCAACAGCTCCATAGTCCTTTTGCGTCCAATACATGTCGCATCATATAAGCCCATAACGGGTAGTTGGTACCATCCAACTTATCCTCAATAGCCAACATATGGAACACATCACTACTTTCAGCGAAGGCCGATGACTAAAATACCTTGATGCAGAAAATTGATTGTATCTCACAAAGTTGAATAGAACTGCCTAGATGAATTCTGGTAAACCTATAGTAGACTTTGAGATGCTCATACTGGCAAACCAAAATTGGTATATGTTCTGCATAGCTATTAGCAATAGTGCAACTGGTGGTAAATTCGTCTATGATGACATATTTAGAGCACCCTTGAGTGAGGATATTTGTAGAAAATCTATGGTTGGCATTTAGAGTGGAGATGCATATAATGTTCATAATTCTTATGAAGGAAAGAATTATCAATGTGGTAGGGGCAAGAGCAAGGAAAAGAATGGTCAACAAAATAAGAATAGAAGTAAATCAAGGAAGAGGGATATTGAATACCATTGTTTTCATAACAAAGGACACATGAAGAAAGACTGCTATGAATTAATGCTAAAGATACATGATAGAATGTTGATGGGCATGTAAAACAACTACCTACAGCATCTTCTTTGACTATGAAGATTGAAGAAATCGATGATATTTCTCATGATGCTAATGTGTTGAGACTTGACAATAGTATGCTACTGAGTCTCTTATAGATAATTCTCTTTCCCACATGTGGCTACTAGATATTGGTGCTTCTTTCCATGTGACAATACATAGAGAATGGCTCTCTACTTATGTAGTAAAGTCTCTTGGTACCTTGAGACTTGGTGACTCTTACTAGTGGGACATTTTTGGGATTGGATATGTGGTTTTGTTGAAGGTTCCAAATCATCACATAGTTTGATGTCAGCTGGTTCACCTCACGACCTAGGCTACAAGGTGATTTTATATGCTTAATATTTTGCATATCAAAGGGCAATATGGATATTGCAAAAGGAAGCAAAGTTCACTTACTTTGCCCTTTATTTGTATCATAGAAAGAAGACTTGTTCGCTTCTATTAAACAACCTATGATTTGTACTTGGCATGGCCATTTGGGCCACATATCTTGTAGTGGAGTGGAAATTCTTTCTCTTTATGGATACTTACCTTTGTTATCTTTCTTTGATTTTTCATTTTGTGAGCATTGTCAATATGGAAATCAAAATAGGAATGTGTAGAAGATGCACATTGACTCTTCAATTCACCCATTAGTTCTCCTTCATATAGATGTGTGTGCTCCTATGCCCACAAGGTCATTAGGTGGTTCTCTCGACTTTGTGACATTCATAGATGATGCTACTAAAAACATCTTGGTACATCCTATCAAATTGAAGAATGGGATACTCCCTATCTTTAGAAAATGGCTTGCTTCAAATGAGAGTTAAAAAGAAACTAAGCTCAAGGCTTTATGTTCAGATAATGGGGGTGAGTATACCTCACATGACTCCAACCTTTTCTATTAGTCAAGAGGAATTCCTAGTAAGTTCTGAGCTCCTTATAGCCCATCACAAAATTGTGTAGCTGAAAGGATGAATAGAACTATTCAGGATAGAGTAGTTTTTATGCTACATCATGCAAAACTTTCACAAGGCTTTTGGACAAAAGAAATATTGATTGCAATTCATGTGATTAACCTTTCACCTAGTATTGCCAAAGTTTTGAAAGTGGCACAAGATTTATGGATAGAGAAGCAGCCTCATTATGATCATCTTTGATTTTTTGGGTGTGAAGCATATGTTCATATACCCAAGAATTTTAGACAAAAGCTGGACCATAAGTCGAAGAAATGCATTTTTCTTAGATATGATCAAGAAATCCGATTTGGATATCGCTTATGAGATCCAAAATATGGTTAGTGATTAGAAAAATTGATGTCATTTTCAATGAGTCTAAGATGCATAAACAACCAGTTAAGGAGGTTGAAGTGAGAGGAGTGGTTTTTTTAGGATACTAGTCATCCAATTAGCATGCATAAGAGCGCTACACATAGGGATGTTCAAGAGAATGCCCAATCAAATCAATCTACAGAGTTTCATGTTTAGTAACCATTGCAATGTTTTGCCACATGTCTTGCATCCACGTGATAGATATGTTCTAGGTTTTGATTTTGTTATGCCAATAGATGTTGGTGATCCTTCTTGCTACAAAGAGGCTATGTAGACAAAGGATCATGTCAAGTGGGAGCATGCCATGAGGAGTTAATTCGACTTGGCATTTAGTACCTTTTCCAAAGGACAAGAAAGTTTTACCATGTAAATGGGAATATAAGTTGAAATTCACATTAGATAGTGTTTCTCCAAAGTATAAACCATGACTTGTTGCATGGTGTTGATTTCGAGGAAATCTTCTCTTTAGTATTCAAGATGACTACAATGCACATGTTGCTTGGATTCATTGTGATGGAGGACTTAGAGCTACTCCAAACATATGTGAAATCTACTTTCTTGCATGGACATCTTATAGATGAAATCTATATAGAACAACCAGAGGCTTATGTAGTTCCTAGAAAAGAAAACCTAGTTTGCAAGCTAATGAAGGGCTTATATGTACTTAAAAAGCCCTCTAGTAAATGTTACTAAAATTTTGATGCTTTTATGAAATCTCAAGGCTATTCTCAAAAGCAATGAGAATCATTGTCTCTACGCAAAGAGGTGATCAAATGGAAGCTTGATATGCTTGATAATTTATGTTGATTGCTGGGAATTCCTCTCATGACTTATCATTGCTCAAAAGGAACTTGAGTGAGGCATTTGATATGAACAATTTGGGGGATGCCAAACATAATCTTGGCATGCATGTTACTTTTGATAGTAGTAAAAGATGCATATACTTGTCTCAAAGTGAGTACATATCCAAAGTACTTCATAGGTTCAATATACAGGGTGGCAAGACATTGAGTACACCTTTACCCACATATGTAAAATTGAGAAAGGATGATTGCCCCAAATCAGATAAGGAAAACTAACTCATGACCAAAATTCCTTATCAGCCTATTGTTGGTAGTATCATGTATGCTATAGTAGCTAGGAGACTAGACATTGCATTTGGAGTGGAAATTGTGAGAAAATATATGTGTAATCCTAGCAAAAAGTTGTTGGAGATAGATTTGTATCTCCAACATATGGTATCAGAGCAGGTCGTCGCTTCATCTAGGGTGTCGTCGACACTCCTCCAGTTGTAGTCTCAAAATCACATGAATTTTGGTAAGCATACTCAACGTGCTTGTTTTGGCCTCCGAACGCACTATCATAGTGCTTGTGTAGGATATTTCATCTTTTTGTGCCAAAGGTATATACCAGTTTGAGTTCTTTTGTCTTTTTGTGCCAAAGGTATATACCAATTTCAGTTCGCTAGTATAAGCGTCTCGAAGTCTGCTACATGTCTAGTGGAATTTATTTGGGCAGTTTTGTTCAACTTTTTGAGATACATTAAATTTCTTGCATCAAGGTATTTTAGTCACCGACCATGGCTAAAAGCAATGATGTATTCTGTATGTTGGCTGTTGAGGATAAGTTGGATGGTACCAACTACCCATTATGGGCTTATATGATGTGACATGTATTGGTTGCAAAAGGACTGTGGAACATTGTGTAGGGTATTGAAAAATGTCCTATCACACCTGCAACTGTTACAACTATAGGTAGAGAAGCTAAGGCAGAAGGTGTCGAAGATGATGATGATATACTACATATTCCTATTCGTGCTACGGTTTCTACTGCATGTAGAGCAAATTCATTGGGATGGCAGAGATGCCTAGGCACATGCATTGATAGCTTTGTCTGTCAAACGTGCCATTATTCCTCACATTTGCTCTTATAAAATAGCTAACGATGCTTGGGATACACTTACCACATTGTACCAAGCTAGGAATGAGGCTTGTGTTGCTTACCTCCGAAAATAGTTGGAGAGTGAGCACATGAATGAAGGCGATTCTATGAACAGTTTTCTAACAAAGATAAAAGACTTGAAGGAACAATTGATTTCTGCTGATGAGGTTATACCACATAGCTTACTTGTGCAGACTGTTCTGAATGGTCTTCTTGATTCATATCAGAGTTTTGCTTCTACTCTTTCGATAATGATGAAAGGCAATCCAAATGCCTTGTCATTTCAGGAGTTAGTCTCTGTTCTGTTGTAAGAAGATCAGTCCAAGCAAAACAGGTCCATTATGCATGTTGTAGATCAAGCTTTACTGGCTAGTCAGAAGGGCAAAGGAAAATGGATCTCTTCAACTAATAAGCAGAAATCTGCAAATGCTACACATTCGAAGAAGGAAGATAAAAATTAGAAGAAATCAGAAATTGTTTTGCAAGTACTGTAAAGAGAATGCTCATATCACAAAGAGCTATCCAAAACTAGCTGCTAAAGAAGCAAAGAAGAAAGAGGTTGGAATGGTTGTTGTAGAGGCCTCTACACCAAAAACAGAGTCTACTAATCTTGTGCAGGACGAAGAATGGGCATTTACTACTGTCTACAGTTTTGACGCATCTTCTCATGAGTAGTGCATGTTTGATGTAGACTCAGATGTTTGCCAGTATTTTGACAATGGGGCAATCAAACATATTATCTCGTAGCATAGTTTCTTCTCTTCACTCGAGCCTGACCCTATAGGGAATAGTGTTACATGCGCCAACAACTCCTCTTATCCTGTTATGGGAGTTGGTAAGATCATTTCGACTACTGCTGATGGTAGTTATTTCACTTTGTCAGATGCTTTATTTGTGCCAAGGATCAAGAAGAACCTGTTATCAGTTTCTACATTAGCCAAGATTGGCTTGGTTGTGAAGTTTGTTGATGAGAGGTGTACACTTCATGATCTGTCAAATGGCGATGTGACTGTTGTTTCTGGCATTTTATGTCGTGGGCTGTATAAGCTCATAGACTATGAAAGATCTGTGAATGATTTGGCATGTGTAGTACATGATTCTCAGGCTATGTCAGATGCAAAGCTTTGGCATGCACGCTTTGGTCATCTGAATTTTGCTAGTTTGCTATGCCTGCAGAAATCTGAAATGGTGTCCTCTTTGCCCAAACTTGAGACACTTGGAAAACATGTTTGTGAAGACTGTATTTTGGGCAAAATGCAGCGCTCCTCATTTCCAAAAGATGGTTCAGTTCGGGCTACTCAAAAATTGCAGCTTGTACATAGTGATGTCTGTGGTCCTATGCAGACACCTTCTTGTGGAAATTATCTTTACTTCGTGACTTTCATTGATGATTTTTCTAGGCATGCATGGGTATATACATTGAAGGCAAAGTTGGAAGTGTTCATGTGCTTCAAGCAGTTTTTGGTTTTGGTTGAAAATCTGTCAGCATGTAAAATGGGCACCCTCCATTCAGATCGAGGGGGGGAATATATGTCTTCTAATTTTAATGCATTTCTGGATGAACGTGGGATAAAACACCAGTGTACAGTGCCGTATAAACCTCAATAGAATGGAGTTGCTAAACCAAAAAAGAGGTCACTCATGGAGATGGCGAGGTGTATGGTCAAGAGTCAAGCTTTACCACATGGTTTCTGGCTTGAGGCTATCATGTGTGCAGCATATGTACTTAACAGGTGTCCCACTAAAGCGCTGCAGTCTATCACTCCATATGAGGCTTGGCATGATCACAAGCCCTCTGTTGCTCATCTGCATGTTTTTGGTTGTTTGGCATATGCATTAGTGCCTGAACAACATCACAGAAAATTGGATGATAAAGGAGTAAAATGTATTTTTGTTGGGTACAGTTCTGAAAGTAAAGGCTATCGTCTGTATCATCCACAGACTAAACACATTCTAGTTAGCCGTGATGTTATTTTTGTGGAAGATGCTATTCAGCCATTGCTTTCATGTACTAAGGAGACATCTGTTAGCTCCAAAGACATGTATGATACTTTGCTGCCTCTTTTATAGGTGGCTAGTCTAGTGCTAGTCCCAATGAGGCAACTTCTCAACCTTTGTAGGTTTCATGTGATGATGTAGATCATTCAATTTTTTATGCAGATTTACGTGATGCACTAGTTGATGAGAGAGCTGATATTAAGCAGGCAAAAACTATGCCAAAATTGCTAGTGCAGACTTTGCGTGACAGCAAATTAGATGCACCTCTGTCATATCGTACTCGTTCAAGCTCTCATAGTGCCTCTTTTGCATCAGATTGCTATGCTATGACTGCATCTAGTCTCTGTGATGAGAATGAGCCTATTTCGTTTGATGAAGCACAATATTCAGAAAATTGGATGGCTGCTATGCAATGTGAATATGATGTTATAATGAAGAATGGTACTTGGTCTTTATGTGACTTGCCTCCTAGTAAGAAGGCCATTGGGACTACGTGGGTATACAAGCTGAAGCGTAAGCCTGATGGTACAATTGACAGGTATAAGGCTAGACTTGTTTCAAAGGGTGATTTGCATGAAGAAATGTATGTTTTTTAGCCCCATGGCTTTGTGCAAAAAGGGCATGAAAACTAGGTGTGCAGGTTAAAGAAGGCATTATATGGTTTAAAGCAAGCACCACGTGCTTTGTATGAGAAGATACATGCCTATCTGATTGCACATGGTTTTGAGAATAGTACAACTGAAAGCACCTTATATGTTAACCGTGCTAATGATGTGCTTCTGATCATTGTTGTCTATGTTGACGACATGTTGCTCACTGGTCCTATTGAGAAGCATATTGCTGATTTTAAGGCTGATTTGCATGCCTCATTTGAGATGTCTGATTTGGGGCACTTGCATCACTATTTGGGCATTCAGTTTATGCAAGTTGATGGTGGAATGGCTTTGTGTCAAATGAAATATATTGACAGATTATTGTAGCATTTTGGCCTTGAAGGCTTAAGCCTATTGACAATCCTATGGAGAGAGGTTTACGATTGAGACTTCATGATGCTGGAGATGCATTTGATGCTGTTCTCTATTAGTAGGTTGTTGGATGCCTGATTTACTTACGCATTACTCGGCCAGATATTCAATTTGCTGTCTCACAGATGAGCAGGTTTATGCATTGCCTAGGAGTCAAGCATTGGCATGCAGTTAAGCGCATCTTTTGCTACTTGAGTGCTACTCTACTACTTGGGTTGTTTTATCCCAAGGCGGGATCACTACCGCTAGATTTGAATGCTTTTTTTGACTCTGATTGGGCTAGTTGCTATGACACTCGTGTGTCCACTAGTGGCTTTTGCTTCATGCTTGGTAGCTCATGTATATCTTGGTTGAGCAAGAAGCAACCTACCGTGGCCACTTCCAGTTGTGAGGCTGAGTATAGGGCAGCTTTCACAACGACTGTTGAGTGTGTGTGGCTCCAATGCCTTATGGCTGAGTTGGGTGTTGGTCAGTCTTCTACCACCACCATCTTCACTGACAGTCAGAGCACATTGGTAGTTGTGAGGAACCCTGTGTTCCATGCTGGCACTAAGCACATTGAGGTGCATTATCACTATGTCAGGGAGAGGTTCTCTGTTGGGGAGATCAACTTTGCATATGTGCCCACGCAGTAGAACATTGCAGACCTTTTCATGAAGGCTCTACCTAGGGAGAAGTTTGAAGCTTTCCGCAAAGCTTTGGGCTTACTTCCTTTTGTGGAGTGATTTCCACATAGCTTGGCACTTCCTTATACATGAGTGCCAGCTCTTTGTTCACCGCATCACTCCCAGGGTGGATTTGTTGATATATTTAGGTACTGATGTGTGTGAACACACTAGGATCACCGGGGCACTTTTTTCCCTCTTTAGGAGGTTTTTTCCCCCGGCTTGTATATATTCCTCTTTCGCTAATGGGTTACTTATCTTTTTACATTCTCTAGTAATACATTCAGTATTGTGTGTTGTGCTCCAAGCTTCTTCTCCTTCCTTGTGTTGTTCGCATGCTTCCGCAGACGTCTATCTCCAACAGAAGCATTGGGAATAATTCAAGATGATTTTGAGATATCTGAGTGGCACTAAGGATAAGTTTCTATGCTTTGGTGGAGGAAATGCATGCATTATTGGTTGCAAAGATTTTGATTATGTTGGTTGTGTAGACAATCAGAAGTCTACATAAGGGTACATGTTCCATTTTCTAGGAGGTGCTATCTCTTTGACATTTGATCTTCAAGAATGTACAACTATTTTCACTACAAAAGCAAAGTATGTTGTAGCAAGTCAGGCATCTAAGGAAGAATTATGGTTTTCTCTTCTTGCTTGTGATATGGTTTTACCTCATCATGTAATTCATTTGCTTAGTAATTGCTTGAGTGCAATTGGTTTGGCTAAGAATTCAATCTATCATGCAAAGACCAAGCACATTGAGGTGAGGGGTCACTTCACCAAAGACTACTTAGCCAGTGAGTGCATTACTCTTGAGAAGGTTCATACTCCAAATAATGTTGTAAATGCTTTGTCTAAAGCTCTACCACATGATAGCTTTCGCACTATTGTTACTTGATGAGGGTTACTTGATTCCTGATCTTGCACAGTTATTTGTACACTATGTTACATGCCCATCATGTGGGAGATATAGTTTGTGTACTTACACTCAGGTATTCTTTATCATTCTTTATTTTCTATCCCATAGTCACTTTGGACATATTGGCCTTTAATGGGAGATTGTGAACATCAGTGTCCATGTGAAAGGCCAATTGGCTGTTGGACACTTTTTTATATGTTCTTTAATAAAACATATAGTGTCCTTGTTAGCCATGGACTATAAGATTGATCACTTTTGTAAAACCTAAGAAATCTCTATTCGTGCTTGCTTTGTACTATTTACGTCAACATGTTCTGCAAATTTGCATAGAGCATCATGTTGGGCATGCAAAGTTTGGTTTTGTACTGTGAGGGCATTGATTTGGAGCTCTTAAAGAGAACACACTTGAGTTAATGGCTCTAGCCATGGCTTATCACCACTAACTAATCCCCATATTCTCTTCTCAAGAGGAAATTACTAACCTAAAATCTTGAAGATTGATAATTGCCTTTCTCCAACTTCTCTATTTGAGTGGCATTCACAAGCATTGCTTAAGCTTCTATGTTTCCTAAACTTCCCTTGAGTGTGATGGAACAACTAAAATTCAAAATCATTATTGTCTTATAATGTCTTCTCTTGATATTATGTATCTATGTATGTATTTGTGTGGGTAAGTAACTAAGCATGCATGCATGTATGCATGTATGTATGTATGTATGTATGTATGTATGTATGTATGTATGTATGTATGTATGTATGTATGTATGTATGTATGTATGTATGAATGTATGTATGTATGTATGTATGTATGTGGATCCATAAATTTCCAAGCAAGTGGATCCATAAATTTCCACTATCTAGAACCATATGTTCATCATTGAAAAATCCTAAGTCATCTCAACTAGTTATTTTCATGACTTCATTAGATTCTCTCATTACCCAACAATACATAGTTTTCTATTTTGAGGAAAATGTAACTATGTATACTACTAAATGAAGAAACAACTCCTATTTCACATGAAGCTTGTTACAAAAATTCCAAAGTAAACGGATTTTTTCTTGCTTCTTAACAATATAAAATGTTTGCACCTTGGTTCAAAAAATGCAAGAGTCTTTTTACTCTTCATCATTTATCCATAATAAAAAATGGTTTAGTTTAGTGTAGTAATGGGGAAATAGAAATAGGATAATCTATTATTTATGTATAATATACAACTAACATGTTTTGTATAATATATGTTATTCATTTCATCAGACTAATGTAGTCTACAAAAAGCTCTAATATATCATAGGTAGGTTTTTTTTGCACAAAACCAATCACCAAACTTTCTCCCTCACAATACTGCATTTGTTTCTGCCAGATTGGCATCAACCTCTTGCATTTCGAATTAATCCCGTACAATTCAGCCATCCATTAACTATATCATAAATGGATCTAGTGAAGATTCTTAGACAATATTCACATGCATCATTCTTTACTTTTGATGAAGAAGTTTCATGCAACTATCAATCAATATATTATCTCCATAACTATGCATATATGTATTTTTGTATGTATGTATGTATGTGTGTATATGTATGTATGTATGTATGTATGTATGTATGCATGTATGCCATGCTAGTTACCCAAGAATAACTCACATGGTGGGGGAGGCCATCGTGTGGTTATCCCCCACCATAAGAGTAGTTAACAATAGTTTATGCACCATAATGATGCAAATACCCCAAATCTAACATCTCAAAATAGGCATGCAAATCAGCCCGAAAATTAGCAACATGCTTCCCATTAGGACTAGTGAGCATCTTGTCATAGACATAGACAACAATGATCAAAAGCAAATTATTTGCATGCTTAACATATAAGGTGTTCTTGATTGGAGTATTCTCAAAACCATGTGCAATCAAGTAGGCATGTATCTTTTCATACCAAGCATGTGGTGCTTGCTTCAAGCCATATAATGGCTTTTCTAGCCTGCACATTTTGTTTTCATGCCCTTTCTCCACAAAGCCATGGGGCTGAAATACATACACTTCTTCATGTAAGTCCCCATTCAAAAATGTCATTTTAATATCCAACTAATGTACACTCGAACCATGATGAGCTGCAAGTGCACACATGCTACAAACAGTGGTCACTCGGCATGTGTGTGCAAAGGTCTCATCAAAATCAAGGCCTCTTTCTTGAACATAAACTTTTGCAACAAGCCTAGCTTTATACATGTCAATTGTTCCATAGTTCTTACACTTCAGCTTGTATACCCATTTGGTGGCAACAGCCTTTTTTCCAAGAGGCAAATCACGTAAGGACGAGGTACCATTATTCATAATAGCATCATATTTACATTGCATAGTCGCCATCCAATTTTTTACTTTTGTGCTTCATCAGAAGAAACAGGCTCATTCTCATCACAAAGACTAGAGGTAGTCATTGCATAGCAGTTTCACGCAAAAGAAGCACTACAAGAGCCTGATGGAGTATGATCTGATAGAGTGCATCTAATTTTCTATCTCACAAAGTCTACACCAAAGATTTAGGCATATTTTTTGCCTCCTCTATATCATGTCTCTCATCAACCAGCACATCATGTAAATCTACATCAGAAAGGGAATGATATGCATCATCATGTGAAACCTATAAAGGTTGAGAAATTACCTCACTTTGACTAACACTTGACTCTCCACCTGTAAAAAGAGGTCTCAAAGTGTCATACACATCCTTGGATCTAACTAATGTATCCTTAGTACATGAAAGTAATGTGTGAATTGCATCTTCCAAAAAAAAACATCATGACTAACCAAAATGCATTTACTATGTGGATCATACAGAGGATAGCCTTTGCTTTCAAAACTCTACCCAACAAAAAGACATTTTACTACTTTATCATCCAATTTTTTGCATTTTTGCTTAGGCACTTATGCATATGCAAGACAATCAAAGACAAGCAGATGAGCAACAGATGGCTTTGGACCATGCCAAGCCTCATATGTAGTGGTAGATTGCAATGCTTTTGTGGGAGACCAACTAAGTACATATGCTGCACACATATCAACCTCAAGCCAAAAGTTCTGTAGTAAATCCTCACTTTTGACCATACACCTTGCCATCTCCATGAGAGCCCTATTCTTTCTTTAGAAACTCCATTATGTTGAGGTGTGTAGAGCATTGTACACATATGTTTTATCCCAAGTTCAATCATAAATGCATTAAAATTAGAAGACATGTATTCCCCCCATAGATCAAAATGGAGGGTGCCTAGTTTACATGCTCATAGATTTTTAGTCAAAACCAAAAATTATCTAAAGCTCAAAAACACTTCGGGCTTTGATTTCAATGGATACACCCATGCATGCCTAGAAAAATCATCAATAAAAGACTCAAAGTAAAGGTAGTTCCCAAAAGAAGGTGTGTGCATAGGACCACAACTATGAACAAGCTGGAATTTTAGAGTATCTCATATTGAACCATCTTTTGAGAAGCAGGAACACTACATTTTGCCCAAAATACATCCTTCACATACATGTTTATGAGGTGCCTCAAGTTTGGCTAGAGAGCAAACCATTTCGGACTTCTATAAGCATAGAAAACTAGCAAAATTCAAATGACTAAAGAGTGCATGCCAAAGCTTTGCATCTAAGATAGCCTAAGAATCTTGAACTACACATGTTGAATCATTCACATATTTTTCATAGTGTATGAGCTTATGCAACCCATGACATAAAATGCTAGAAGTAATAATAACATCGCCATTAGAGAGATCATGAATTGTACATCTATCATCAACAAATTTGACAACTACCGATCTTGGCTAATGGTGAAACTAATCACAAACTTTTCTTAATCCCTAGCACAAAGAAAGCATCTAACAATGTAAAAGAACTACCATCAGTAGTAGTTAGAATGGTCTTGTGGACTTCAATTATACGATAAGAGGAGTTATTATTGCATGTGATAGTATTCCCTATAGGGGCAAGCCCAAATGAACTCAGAAAACTATGTTGTGAGGTAATATGTTTGGTTGCCTCACTGTCAAAATGCCAAAAATCTCAGTTTACTACAGATATGCACTATTCATGAGAAGATGGGTCATAACTACAAATAGTATTAAACACCCATTCTTTATCCTACATAAGATTAGCACACTCTATTTTAGGTGTAGAGGCCTCTACATCAACCATTCCAATCTCTTTCTTCTCTTTTGTAGCTATTTTTGGAAAACTCTTTATGAGATGATCATTTCCTTTAGAGTATTTGTACAACTATTCCTACTTTTCTATTTTCTTATCATCTTTGTCTTCCCGTTTTGACTCTGTAGAATTAGCAATTTCTGCTTACTAGTAGATGAGCTCCATTTACCTTTGCCTTTTTGACTAGCTAAGAAATCTTGATTTGCAACATGCATAATGGACCTAATCTAGCTATATTAATCTTCCTGCAATAAAATAGAGATTAAATTCTCAAATACTAAGGCATTTGGATTGCTTTCATCATCAATCAAAGAGTAAAAGAAAAACTCTAATATGAATCAGGAAGATCATTAAGAACGGTTCACACAAATGAACTATCTGACAAGACTTCATCTGCAAATATCAATTGCTCTTTCAAATCTTTGATCTTCGTAAAAAAATTATGCATAGAATCTCATTCATTCTTATGCTCACTCTCCATTTTTTTTTGGAGGTAAGCAACACAAGCCTCATTTCATATCTAGTATAAAGTGGTAAGTGTATCCCAAGCATCCTTTGCTATTTTGCATGAGTGAATATAAGGGATAATGGCACGTTTCACAAACAATGCTATCAATGCATTTTCTTGAGCATCCATGCCATCCCATCAAAATTTATCTATAGTAGGTCCAATAGGAACCGTAGTATGAATAGGAATTTAAAGATCATCATCCTCAATGCAATCTACATCACTTGCAATAATTGTATTTGCAGGTGTAGTAGGTCATTTTTCAACACCCTGCACAATATTTAATAGTCATTTTTCCACCAATACATAACAAAACATATATGACCATAATGGGTGATTGGTACCATCCAACTTGTCTTGAATAGCCAACATATGAAATACATCATTGCTTTCAACCATGTTCGCTCACAAAAATACCTTGATGTAGAAAATGACTATATCTCAAAACATTGAGTAGAACTACTCTATGGAGATCTAATAAACTTGTAGCAAACTTTTAGGCACTTGTATTGGAGAACCGAAACCTATATATATGTTTGGCACAAAAGGAAAAAATTTCCTACATAGCCATTATGGTAATGCACTCGGAGGCCGAAATGAGTTCATATCAAAATTACATCACCACAAAGCAAAGTTGATTTGAACTCCTAGTCCCGTTGAGTATGCTCATCCATATTCATGTGATTCTGAGACTATGATTGGAGGGGTGTTGATGACACCCTAGATGAAGCGGCAACATGCTCTGATATAGGAAGGTTCTTGATCACCTCCTAGTAGGGGTTGTCCACAACGCTCCGCAGGATAATGTTAAGATCTTGTGTGGTGCCATTTGCTCATCCTGGATCAAAATAATCGTATTGCCTAACTCATGCTCATAATTGAGGGTGAGACCACTAAGAGAGCCCAAAGCAACTTGACTTCAAGTGATGGTTTGAGGTCCCCTCCGCTAGGTAGGAAGCCTCAAGACCTTCCGACAAATCTGCTATGCCAAGTGAGTTTACAAGAGGTAGTGCATTTAGGACTCCAAGTGAAAGCCACAACCCATATAGTTTGGAAGCCATCCCACAAAGCTCAACAGGGTGCCAACAATAATGATCTTGTGGGCAACCAAGCACTAAAAGAGGAGATCTAGACGAGAGTGCTAAGACTCCCAAATTTGATGCCAAAACGACAAGAGGAACACCTCCGTGAGCCTATAGTGATGCTAGGACCTAGCCACAACTAGAGTGATCAGATGATGCAATTGAACGATCTACCACGCCAACCATGTAGAGTATTGAAAGAACTAGTAGTGGGGGTCCTCGATGAAAAGAAAGGATCATGTCATCGCCACTTCAATGGGTCCCAAAGAAGCCGAGATATTGGTCATGCCTCTCGGACCCAAAGATGCCAATCCAGAAGGGTCTGAATGTGTAGAGGCTCAAGATCAATGTGCTAGTCAAGACCAAAAGTTCCAACCACCCGAATCCATTAAAAGCTACAATCCACTATGATCTTAGACTTCACCATCAAGGTGATCATTGACCCCTCCTTGCCAATCTCAAAGAAAAGATTCCCTTCCTCACTAATGTTTTGAGTAACAATCAAGACCTTGATCTGAGTGAAGGTCCTCGGCCAAGTTGCATGGGGTGAAAGACTAGCTTGACTCCCCTAGTACCTTGAACTAGCAACCTCAGCATCCATAATCATTTGAAGTACACCATGCATCCTCATACATCTATCTTGCTATTGTGCCTTGGGGAGACTTTGAAAGCTGATCCACTCAGCCACACTATGCCTAGGACCCATTGAAAATGCCCCCAAAGAAACATGAGGGTGGGACCAAATCATGAACCCCCTCTCCATGTGAATGAGGGGATTCCAAGTAATAGGCTAGCAACACTTCTCCTCAGTACATGAAGGAGAGAGATAGACAAGAGCAAGTGCTACCTTCTCCCAAGATCTCAAGATACTATGAGAAAAATGATCCTCACTGCATCATGAAAAGCCCATAAACCTCATCTCAGCGAAAAGCCATATGACCTTAGGTTTCCAAGGCCCACCAATGGTAGGAGCAAAGAGGCCTAGCTACTGATGAAGAATATCCTTCCAAGGCTTAGGCCTAAGAAGTAGACCACAAATAACAAACTTGCCTAGTAGGGCTCTGCTCTAATAGGAAAGGTCAATGATCCCAAGGCAACCATGCTCTAGGGGAAGGGTGTTGACCTTCCAAGGAACCTACGGGGCTGCCATCCCCACCATATCATAAAATCCTTATTAGGCACTGGATTGGGCTAATACAAGAACTCAAAAAGATCCAACAAGAGGTATCATACCACATCATTGCCAAGAGAACTTGGTTAGACACCACAACCATCCATGCCAATAACAAATGGGTAGTGCTCCAATGCAATAAGTGAGGAGGAGAGGAGATATTTTCTACTGAGACAAAAGATCAAGACCAATATGGCACCCAAGGTATCTGACCACAATGCTAGGGGTTCCATTAAAACTGCTCATAAGGAGGCCAACTAGGAAGATCATGTGAGCCAACCCGAAGACCAAAAGACTTATGCCAATTGATCTTGGCACTAGAGGCATCATAAAATCTTTCTAGAGCATGCTGAAATATTATCATATTGGCCTGCTTGCCCTACAAAATAATAATGTCATCAACAGACTTAGCATCTAATAGAATCTCATCCCTAACTCGGAGCCTGATACCCTAAAGCCTTGTATCCTAAGCAATCAAGAAAACACTCATGGTGGCAAAGAAGAGAAACAAGGTAGGAACCAAGGGGAAACCCTACCTAATCGATCTCGAAATAGTGAACCTCTCCCCTTGGCCCCCAGCCACCAGAACTAGACTATGGGTAGAGCGGCAAAGGGAAGCAACACCCTTGATCTTGCTAGTGGGGAAACCTATACAAAGCATAGTTTCCTCGAGAAAATCCTAGTCAACCCAATAATAGGCTTTCTCAAAGTCCAACAAAAGAACTACAAGAGGTTCATCGTGCATCCTCGAAAGGGAGACAACTTCCCAAACGGTGAAGATATTATCAAGGATATTAGTACCCTCGACAAATCTAGTCTTCATTGGGTGAATTAGTATCTCGAGTACTAGCCAAAATATTAAATTGAGAGCCTTCATGAGAATTTTGTAGGCTAAGCTGAGAAGCATGATTGAACACCAATGCTTGATCTCATTCAACTATGTCCCCTTGGGGGTGAGGAAGATCAAACCTTCATCGTGCATCCTCGAAAGGGAGACAACTTCCCAAACGGTGAAGATATTATCAAGGATATTAGTACCCTCGACAAGAGGTTCATCGTGCATCCTCGAAAGGGAGACAACTTCCCAAACGGTGAAGATATTATCAAGGATATTAGTACCCTCGACAAATCTAGTCTTCATTGGGTGAATTAGTATCTCGAGTACTAGCCAAAATATTAAATTGAGAGCCTTCATGAGAATTTTGTAGGCTAAGCTGAGAAGCATGATTGAACACCAATGCTTGATCTCATTCAACTATGTCCCCTTGGGGGTGAGGAAGATCAAACCTTCAGGAAGCAAATGGCGGAAGATGACTCCCCTCCATGATGTCTTGGAAGGCAACTATTATCCCATCACCAATGATACCCTAATACCTGAGAAACAAAGAACTTGGGTGAGAGACCATTGTCACCAGGGTAGCTCTCCCTAGCTATACAATGCAACACATCAAGGAGCTCAATATCAGTAAATGGGGCCAGAAGCTAAGTTTGCATCTCATCACTCAGAGAGAAACATACCTTCATTGTTTGCAACCTTAGGATTCACTCAAAGAAAAATCAAGAGAATTGTACCACACTTAATTTAAATCTTGTAATTGTCTTTTAATAGTGATTTTGGCCTTAAAATCATAATTCTTTCCTTGGATTTCCATTGAATATTTTTTCTTTTATGTAAGATCACTTCTCCAAAAATTCACACGATTAGAGATAAGCAACAAAATTCATGAGGCTTTGGAGAACTATTACCCAATGAGTTTCATAATTATCCTAGTTTGTGGCTTAGATCTTCATTCAAGGGCTTTTTTTGTCAAGGTGAAAGCTTAGGTGAGGCAAGATCTCTAAATTTGAATAAGAATTCGAAGTAGAAGCCCTAAATATTTTTTGTAGTTCATGTTTCAAGTCAATTATGGACTTTCTCCAAGAGCTTGAAATCTTATATAATATCAAACCTCGAGTATCACCACTATCCCTAACCTCATGAACCTATGAACTTCCCTTATTTGTGAACTAGAAAGTCCAAGTCTTTGATATAACCTTCCTAAACACAAGTTCATTGCATGGATGCAATATTAAAATTATAAATCTCCACCAATAATGTGGAAAGAGTTACCATTAAAGTATACATCTATCTAAAGATCTAATTTTTCTCACAAGCTAATCACTATGGAATATATTCTAGTGCATGCCCAAGATAGGATAAATTCAAGGATTGAAGAATCCTTAAGATTTAGTCAAGATTTTGAACACCTGTTCAAGTAGATTGAGTTTGGGACAAAGAGCACGAGTCACAAAATGTGACTCCATCACTTATACAAATCATTGAAATCTTTGCATTTAACTCATTTAATTTAGATTTATTCACACCCCATAAGTAGATAAGTTTTGAATTCTTCTACTTTTCAAGGATGGAAAATCTTCCAATGGGAAAAGAAAGAGGTAACATATTTGATAGTTGATGCAAATGATGCTCTAGGGTAGCTACTCAAAGCCTAAGATTGAAAGGAATATAAACACAATGATATTCTCCTATCACTGTACTTTGGATAAGTAAGAATCACTTTAACTTGAATCTAGAAAATTGAAGTAACTTGGAACTACTTTAAGCGTCGCTTTTGAAGATATCAAGAGGGTCAAAGAAATAGTAAATATTTATTCCATCATGAATAGAGCTTAAGCTTCCTTAGTGGTAAATTTTTTCTTTCGATAGTAAAACACATATAAATTTAATGGATTAAAATTTTATTGAAGTTGGCAAAGAGAAGCCATTTGTTAATCCATATACAAAAGCATCAAAATTCTAGAGACGTTAAATCTTATAGTTCCTATTGATACATTTTGTTAGTGATGTGTCTGAACATATAGGACCACCAAGACACTTTTTTCCCTCTTTAGGAGGTTTTTTCCCCTTGCTTGTATATACGCCTATAACCCTAATGGGTCACTTATCTTTGAACATTCAATTTGTAATACAATGACTATTATATGTTGTGATCCAAGCTTCCTCTTCTTCCTTATGTTGTTTGTGTGATTCCACAAATCTCAAACTCCAACAATTGGTATCTTGAGAGCTAGATGTCGGTGCATCTTTGAGTACTGTACAATTCCTCTAGCCGAGATTGTTTGAGAATTTTGGTTGGACATGATTCACACTTTGTAGAGGCATTGTTGGAGTTAGGCGTGTGTGGAAGCATGCAAACATCACAAGGAAGAAGACGAAGCTTGGAGCACAACACACAATACTGAATGTATTACCACTAGAATGTACAAAGATAAGTAGCCCATTAGGGAAATAGGCATATATACAAGCCGGGGGAAAAAAACCTCTTAAAGAGGGAAAAAAGTGCCCCAACGGTCCTAGAGTGTTCACACACATCACTACCTAAACATATCAACAAATCCCCCCTGGGAGTGATGCAGCAAACAAGAACCTGGCACTCATGTATAAATAAGTGCCAAGCTATGTGGAATCAATTGACAAAAGGAAGTAAGCCCAAAGCTTTGTGGAAAGCTTCAAAATTCTCCCTAGGCAGAGCCTTCGTAAAAAGGTCTGCAATGTTGTCTTGCATGGGCACATATGCCAAGTTGATCTCCCCAGTAGAGAACCTCTCCTTGACATAATGATAATGCACCTCAATGTGCTTAGTGCGAGCATGGAACACAAGGTTCCGCACAATTGCCAATGCGCTCTCACTGTTAGTGAAGATGGTGGTGGTCGAAGACTGAACAACACCCAAATCAGCCTTAAGGCATCTGAGCCACACACACTCAACAGTCAATGTGAAAGTTGCCCAATACTAAGCCTCACAACTAGAAGTGGCCACAATAGGCTGCTTCTTGCTCAACCATGTACCCAACTAAAATACATTTTACTGTTTTATCATCCAATTTTATGTGATGTTGTTCAGGCACTAATGCATATGCCAAACAACCAAAAACATGCAAATGAGCAATAGATGGCTTGCGACCATGCCAAGCCTCATATGGAGTGATAGACTATAGAGCTTTAGTGGGACACCTATTAAGTACATATGTTGTACACATGACTGCCTCAAGCTAGAAACTATGTGGTAAAGCCTGACTCTTGACCATACACCTCGCCATCTCCATGAGTGACTTGTTCTTCCCTTCAGCAACTCCATTCTATTGAGGTGTATATGGCACTATACACTGATGTTTTATCCCGTTCAGCTAGAAATGCATTAAAGTTAGAAGACATATATTCCCCCTCGATCAGAACGGAGGGTGCCCATTTTATATGCTGACAGATTTTCAGCCAAAACCAAAAATTGTTTGAAGCACATAAACACTTAAAACTTTGCATTCAATGGATATACCCATGCATGCCTGGAAAAATCATCGAGGAAAGTCACGAAGTAAAGATGGCTCCCAAAAGAAGGTGTCTACATAGGACCATAAACATCACTATGTACAAGCTGCAATTTTTGAGTAGCCCAAACTGAACCATCTTTTGGAAAGGAGGAACGTTGCATTTTGCCCAAAATACAGCCTTCACAAAAATTTTTTCCACTTGCCTCAAGTTTGGGCAAAGAGGACACCATTTCAGATTTTTACAGGCATAGCAAACTAGCAAAGTTCAGATGACCAAACCATGCATGCCAAAGCTTTGCATCTGGCATAGCCTAAGAATCATGTACTGCACATGCCAAATCATTCACAGATCTTTCATAGTCTATGAGCTTATACAGCGCACGACATAAAATGCCAGAAGTAATAATCACATTGCCATTTGACATATCATGAATTGTACACCTGTCATCAACAAATTTCACAACCAAGCCAATCTTGGCTAATGCAGAAACGGATAACATGTTCTTCATGATCATTGGCACAAATAAAGCATCTGACAAAGTGAAAGAACTACCATCAGTAGTAGTCAAAATTATCTTACCAACTCCCATAACAGGATAAGAGGAGTTTTTGGTGCATGTAATAGTATTCCCTGTAGGGGCAGGCTCGAGTGAAGAGAAGAAACTGTGCTGTGAGGTAATATGTTTGGTCGCTCCACTATCAAAGTAACAAACATCTGATTCTACTATAGACATGCATTGCTCATGAGAAGATGGGTCAAAACTGCAAATAGTAGTAAACACCCATTCTTCATCCGGCACAAGATTAGCAGACTTTGTTTTCGGTGTAGAGGCCTCTGCAACAACCATTCCGGCCTCTTTCTTCTTTGCCTCTTTAGCAGCCAGTTTTAGACAGCTCTTAATGACATGATTATTTGTTTTACAGTATTTGCAAAACAATTTTTGTTTTTCTATTTTCTTCTCATCTTTGTCTTCCCTCTTTGAATGTGCAGCATTTGCAGATTTCTGCTTACTAGTAGAAGAGCTCCATTTTCCTTTGCCCTTTTGATTAGCCTAGAAAGCTTGATCTGCAACACGCATAATAGACCTGTTCTGCCTAGACAAGTCTTCTTGCAACAAAACAGAAAGTAAATCTTCAAATGTTAAGGCATTTGGATTGCCTTTCATCAGCAAACAAAGAGTAGAAGCAAAACTCTGATATGAGTCACGAAGCTCATTCAGAACAGTCTGCACAACTGAACTATTGGGAAGGACTTCGTCTGCAAAAATCAACTGTTCCTTCAAATCCTTGATCTCTGTTAGAAAACTGTCCATAGAATCACCTTCATTCATGCTCACTCTCCAATTGTTTTCATAGGTAAGCAACATGAGCCTCATTCCTAGCCTGGTACAATGTGGTAAGTGTATCCCAAGCATCATTACTATTCTGCAAGAGCAAATGTGGGGAATAATGGCACGTTTGACAGACAAAGCTATCACTGCATGTTCCTGAGCATCTCTGCCATCCCAATGAATTTGCTCTAGAGTAGGTGCAGTAGAAATAGTAGCATGAACATGAATTTGGAGAATATCACCATCTTGGATACCATCTGCATCAACTTCAATACGTGTATTTGTAGTACCTATATTCGCAGGTGTAATAGGACATCTTTCAACACCCTACACAATATTCCATAGTCCTTTTGTGATCAATACATGATGCATCATATAAGCCCACAATGGGTAATTCATACCATCCAACTTATCCTCAACAACCAACATACAAAATACATCACTACTTTCAGCCATGGCCACTAACTAAAATACCCTGATGTAGAAAAATGATTGTATCTGAAAAAGTTAAACAAAACTACCTTGATGAGTTCTGCTAAACCTGTCGTAGACTTCGAGATGATTATATTGGCCAACCGAAATTGGTATATATATTTGGCATAAAAAGATCAAATAGCCTACACAAGCACTACGATGGTGCATTCGGAGGCCAAAACGAGCTCAGATCGTGATTTTGGCACGATAGAGAGAAGTTGTTTTGATCTCTGAAAAAGTCTGAGTATGCTCACCAAATTTTGTGTGATTCTTAGACTGCAACTAGAGAGGTTTCGACGACGCCCTAAATGAAGCGGCGACCTACTCTGATACCAATTGTTGGAGTTAGACGTTTGCGCAAGCACGCGAATAGCACAAGGAAGAAGAAGAAGCTTGGAGCACAACACACAATATTGAAAGTACTACCACTAGAATTTACAAAGATAAGTAGCCCATTAGGACAATAGGCATATATACAAGCCGGGGGAAAAAACCTCTTAAAGAGGAAAAAAAGTGCCCTGACGGTCCTAGAGTGTTCACACACATCACTACCTAAATATATCAACAGGGAGTTGGACTGTTTTTAGGGAGACTCTGATGGCAGGAATCATGATCCGAATGCCCTTCTTCAACTCAGGAAGAAAGGCCCCTTCTTTACTATTCAGGCTGATACTATCGGTTGGAGCTATCGGCCCTGGTTGGCTCCCCCCCCACCCCACATTTTGTCCTCTAGGAGCTAGATATGTAAGACTGTTGTGTGGGTGTGTGGGGTGATTTGTCTTGCTTATATACATTTCATGATTCGTTATTGGGATGTAGCCCTTTGGGTAGTTTTTATTAACTAATGAAATGATCTTTTCATGGAAAAAAAATCACCTTGGGAAGAGAGATACTCTGGCCTACCCTTTTGCTATTGGTTTTATCCTAATGCATAATTTTTTTAGGCCTAACTAAATAAGGATCAAACATTATTCTAAAAGTGGTTATTTGTGTAAATGCCACTACAACATGTTGAGGGTATATCGAGGCTTTTACCGAGGAAAATGAATGGGTGCAATTTGCCCATGACATCGGTGTTGCGATCGATATGCGTGTCGGAAACATAGCGCCAGTATGGGCGTCGGTATAGGTGCCAGTATGGGTGTCAGTATAATCGTCGGTATTTCGGATGCTCATACTGATACCCATACCGACGACCGTGCTGGGAGTACTGACGCTTATAATGGTGACCGACTGGGAGTACCGACGACTATATCTGCAATTTTTTTTTTGGGCAGAGTGTGTTTCCTTTTGCTACAACAACATTACCATGATGTTGTTTAGCAAAAGACAATACACTCTGCCCAAAGAAACCCGAGTACATGTGATATGTACTCTAATGGAAACCAAAACATGATTTTATATAGCAAAATATTTTCGGACACAAAAGAGCTGAACAAAAATGAACCATGAATCATGTACAAAAAGTCGTATATTCCATAAATGAAGGATGTACAAGAGTTTGGCAAAGCACTTCCAAATACAAAATGTGACAAAGCACTTCCATATAGGAACTGAATACAAAATTATGGTGCATCATTGCCACATAGGAGTGTAATACAAAATTGTGGCAAAGCACTACCATGCATATGCTCAAGGGGATCAAAACCTTTACACCTACAATCCTACAACAAAACATATGCGTAAAATGAGACAAATTGACATGAGATTTATAAACAACAACTAGTAATACAAAACCAAGCTATAAGTTTACCTCATCGTAGATTCTCCCATGAAATGATCGCACCAAGTCCCTCTAAGTCCTACAACACTGTAGCCAATCCATGATGATATCCATAAGCTTCCTCGGTTCATGTCAGAGGAGGACCCACTACCAACTCCTATAATAAATATGCAAAATGTTAGATGAACATACATGATGTGCTTAAAACAAACAAATTCAATAACTAAAATGATACTTACAAATTGGTAGTGCATACTTTCGTATATGTCGCTACCTAAATGCGACATTCCAACCATATCTAAAAGTGTGGCCGCCGCATCTCGCTACTGACGATATCGATCAGGAGTATGTTGCTGCTCATCCTGAATCCATTCCCACTCTTCAACATCTAACCATACAGGCTTCGGTAAGCCTGCTCTTAAAGCATCGCGAGCCTCCGACCACCGATGAGACATCACCTCGCGTGGCGTATGGTGAATCCATTCTGAGCTCACAATAGGATGCCCAGGTGCTGATTGGTACTCTTCATATATGGACTGTGTGATATAATTTTCGGAATCCTTATCCTGTTCGCTCCATTTTAACATGATAGAATGTCAGAAATCTATGGAGTCAAGCTGTCGAATGCGTTGACACATGGACTTTCCAGCCACATCCATGACCAAAGCTCCATTATGTATGTGATATATCTTGGATTCGTCATGGTCATGTGCTCCCCAACGTGTACGTGGAGATCCCATAATGTGGAGATATTAATATATATATATATATATATATATATATATATATATATATATATATATATATATATATATATATATATATATATATATATATATATATATATATATATATATATATATATATATATATATAGAGACCTTAAAAAATCTATAGATTTATTTTTTAGATATTTTCACATATATGTGTGTATGTATGTGCATGTGTGTATGCATATGCATGTATGTATATGCATATGCATGTGTGTATCCAAATGCATGTGTGTATGCATATGCATGTGTATGTACATGCATGTGTGTATGCATATGCATGTGTGTGTATGCACATGCATGTTTGTATCCATGTGTGTATGTATATGCATGTGTGTATGCATATGCATTTGTGTATGCATATGCATGTGTATGTATATGCATGTGTGTATGTGTGCATGTGTGTATGCATATGCATATGCATGTGTGTATGCATATGCATATGCATGTGTGTGTGCATATACATATGCATGTGTATATGCATATGCATGTGTGTATGCATATGCATATGCATGTGTGTATGCATATGCATGTGTGTATGCATATGCATGTGTGTATGCATATGCATGTGTGTATGCATATGCATATGCATGTGTGTATGCATATGCATATGCATGTGTGTATGCATATGCATATGCATGTGTGTATGCATATGCATATGCATGTGTGTATGCATATGCATATGCATGTGTATGTATACGCATGTGTGTATGCATACGCATGTGTGTATGCATACGCATTTGTGTATGCATATGCATTTGTGTGTGCATATGCATGTGTGCATGTGTGTATGCATATGCATGTGTGTATGTGTGTATGCACATGCATGTGTGTGTATGCACATGCATGTGTGTGTATGCACATGCATGTGTGTGTATGCACATGCATGTGTTTGTGTGTATGCATATGCATGAGTGTATGTGTATGCATATGCATATGTGTATGCATATGCCTGTATGTATATGCATATGCATGTGTGTATGCATATGCATTTGTGTATGTGTGTATACATATGCATGTGTTTGTATATGCATGTGTGTATACATATGCATGTGTCTATGCATATGCATGTGTGCATGCATATGCATTTGTGTATGTGTGTATGCATATGCATGTGTGTATGCATATGCATGTGTGTATGCATATGCATGTGTGTGTATGCACATGCATGTGTGTATGCATGTGTGTATGTATATGCATGTGTGTATGTATATGCATGTGTGTATGCATATGCATATGCATATGCATGTGTGCATGTGTGTATGCGTATGCATGTGTGTATGTGTGTATGCACATGCATGTGTGTGTGTATGCACATGCATGTGTGTGTATGCGCATGCATGTGTGTATGCATATGCATGTATGTATATGCATTTGCATGTGTGTATGCATGTGCATTTGTGTATGTGTGTATGCATATGCATGTGTATTTATATGCATGTGTGTATGCATATGCATGTGTTTGTATATGCAGGTGTGTATGCATATGCATGTGTGCATGTGTGTATGCATATGCATGTGTGCATGTGTGCATGTGTGTATGTATATCCATGTGTGCATGTGTGTGTATGCACATGCATGTGTGTGTATGCACATGCATGTTAGTGTATGCACATGCATGTGTGTGTATGCACATGCATGTGTGTGTATGCATATGCATGTGTGTGTATGTGTATGCATACACATGTATGTATATGCATATGCATGTGTGTATGCATATGCATTTGTGTATGTGTGTATGCATATGCATGTGTATGTATATCCATGCGTGTATGCATACGCATGTGTGTATACATATGCATGTATGTATATGCATATGCATGTGTGTATGCATATGCATTTGTGTATGTGTGTATGCATATGCATGTGTATGTATATGCATGTGTGGATGCATAGGCATGTGCATGTATGCACATGCATGTGTCTATGCATGTGTGTATTTATATGCATGTGTGCATGTATATGCATTTGTGTATGCATATGCATATGTGCATGTGTGTATGCATATGCATGTGTGTATGTGTGTATGCACATGCATGTGTGTGTGTATGCATATGCATGTATGTATATAACACTGAGTCACAACAAAGGAGAAGAAAGACATGTTCTCTATTCCTTTTTACCTAAATACCATGATATCAAGCAATAAAGTGGGCATTTTACAATATCTAGAAAGCATCACTTGTTCTTGCTTGTAAATATTGACTAGAAGCTTGATCCCATACCCCAAGTAGTCAAGATAGATATGTTAAAATACTTGGTGCCATGAAAACTAGTTGTTCAGCACGATCAAGAATCCCACATCATGATCTTTGACAAGAGATTAGAGTTGAAGGTACAAGTAAGAGTTCGGGAAGCTCCTTCATTACATCTATAACCTCAACAAGCACAAATTATAGCTGATTAAAAGCTACTCGAAAATCGCAATACATGTGTTGCAAAAATCCGAACATTTTAACAAGGCAATTAAGATCATCCCCTTTGTATAGTTAAGATCCTCATTGAATGTTGGGCCATATTCACAGAATATGAAATAAATTTCACAAAATCATTCCCAAGAGAAGATTATAATCAAC
This sequence comes from Ceratopteris richardii, assembly GCA_020310875.1. Lineage (NCBI taxonomy): Eukaryota > Viridiplantae > Streptophyta > Polypodiopsida > Polypodiales > Pteridaceae > Ceratopteris > Ceratopteris richardii. Next base: position 63,395,361 of record CM035414.1, on the reverse strand, counting down.
AAAATTATACTAAGAAACATTCACACATTCATCAGAGAAATGCTCAAGATAAGTCAAGCTTACCACAAAGTGGAAACAGAACTTGACATTATATTTCTATTAAATGATGTTTTACATTTCATGTGTTTTACAAGAGTAATATGAATCTACAATAGAAGTTGATCATAGCTTTCCTCACGCTCAAGCATAATGGGATCCTCTGGAACATTAGAACACATCTCCTGCCTCTCTTGCTCCAAGATTGGCTCTTCAAGGTCAGCGATGTCCCCCAGTTCATCTGCAAGTGGGGGAACAAGCTCCCTTGAAGCCGGTTGGAATCTCTCCGTGTCTGCAATGTGCGTCCTTCCAACCTCTTGGTCTTCATCTGGGCATTCATTGAGCCCATTGATTCTCATTCTAATGAAGCTCACTTGAGCATCATCCTTCTCCACAGCTATGCAGTGCCTGAACATCTTTAAGGAGCAAGCTAGAGTCGTTCCTGAAACAATAGAAAACCACTAAGAGGCCAATCAACATTATGACTAATGAAAATTGTTAAAATTGAAATTACCTATGCCCGAAAAAAGGTCTAGGACCCAGTCATCATCACTAGAGAATAGTTGAAGCAATCTCATTATGAGCTTTTGTGGCTTCTGATAGGGGTTAACCAATGTCCTGTCCCCAGCTACATGACGAAGTTTCTTGGTAACGGCTGGGAACATGAGCACATTTGAGATCCCATTTGGAGTGTGATTGACGTTTGTCTTCACCCTACCAACAAGAACTATAAGTGACAGAGAGCATCATTAAAGCCATGGACATAGAAAGAAGATTACTTGCCACGTGAGGCACTCCACAGCATGACATCTTGACTTCAGAGCACTTGAAACAGAGAAAGACTGGTCTATGCTATGGAAAATTACTATCCTCCAAAGAGGAGACATAGTCAACTCTGCAAAATCAGTGACCATCTTCCGAATCTGAGGGTGTTTGAAGGGTTCATCATCATTAACTGATCCCAACATCCTAAATCCATAGGGTATGTCTGCTATGAGAAGGGAGAAATGCTTTCTAGGCACAACAGAACAAATGTTATTTACATCACTAAAGAATACATTGTAATATACAGGCCTAAGGGGGTCTAGGGGATTGGAGAAACATTTCAGATCAGGTTCATCATCAAAATCAATCTCCTTGGCTTTTAGTCTGGATTTCTCATGCCTTGCTCTTTGAATGTGAGCCAGGAATGCAGGGGGGCAATCATCTACTAGCTCTGTAGACTTACTTTTCTTTGGTTTCTGCAAAATAAAGTAGAAAGACAATTAAATGAGCTCTTCAATATAGCAAACGAAACATAAGGAATCGATGCATGGCATCGATTTTGTGTGTGGGTCGATGCTAGGCATCGGCTTTCTACTGAAAGTCGATGCCTGGCATCAACTTGGGGACATAAGTCGATGCTTGGCATTGACTTATGCCACGAGGTTGATGCCAGGCATCAACTTATGCCCCCAAGTCGATGCCAGGCATCGACTTATGCCACGAGGTCGATGCCAGGCATCGACTTTTGGCACCAGGTCGATGTCAGGCAGTAAGTCAATGCCAGGCATCGAGTTCCTACTAAAAGCCTGGCATCAAATTGGTTAGGTGGAAGAGAACCAGGCATGCTCTCTGAAAGAGAACCTACCCAATCACGAAACAGGATAAAATATTCTGATAAAGCTTTGTAGGATGATGTGGTTGGATAAAACATTGACATTCAGCAGTAAGTCAATGCCAGGCATCGAGTTCCTACTAAAAGCCTGGCATCAAATTGGTTAGGTGGAAGAGAACCAGGCATGCTCTCTGAAAGAGAACCTACCCAATCACGAAACAGGATAAAATATTCTGATAAAGCTTTGTAGGATGATGTGGTTGGATAGTCTGCTTGGACCTCTTTCCAAGAAAAGCAACCCAGCCTCTTCATTCTTCATGTATACTTTATGACTACAGTCACAGAAATGAAAAAGAGACTAGGTTAGACCAGAAACATGGGAGGAGGGAAAAAGGATGTGAGAATAACATACATACTTATTGAGCTCAGTCACCATCTCCTCCAGGCTTAACTCCTTGGAGATTACCCTTGAAAAAGTTGATATAATCAATGTATCATCCTTGATTCCTTGAAGGGCCCTCCATGGTGTCAGCTTCATGTCCTCAGGAGCCTCTTCAATTGAGAGGTAAAATTTCCTTCCCTTTCCCTTCATATCAACCTGTGGGTCTGGCCTCGACTTCCGTTGCTTCTGGCCCTTGACCTCCTTGTTCTCCCACATTGTGAAAATTTTATCCTGCACATCCTAGATCTCACCTGTTCTGAATGCCAGTTGAAACCATGGATCATATTTTCTCAAAGAATCAGCCTTTCTATTCTCATCCAGTGCAATTCCAACCTCAATAAGGCATTGCTTTCGTAGATTGGGATGTATTCTTCCACCTTCCTTCACGAGATAATCTTCATATTCATGGTGGAAGAACCGAATTCTCTCTATGGAGGACATTTTTTGCCTGTAGTCATTGTCATTGTTGTGATCCCATGCAAGAAGCTTGGCTTCCTCAGTTGTAAGACCAACATATATCTTGCACTCTGCATACCTAAAGAAGAATGTGGTGGGGTGCTCCTTCACTAGCTGTTTGCGGGCCTCTGCAGAGTGTGAACCACCAATCACATAATATGTATAATCCTCAAACAAACCCTCATTGAACTCCTCCACAGAGCTGCACTCATTCAGATCCACCATGACAAGGAAAGGCACAACAATAGCATGAGGATTTATTTTCATTTTCTTCTTAAGATTCTGCAAGTGCAAACTGTGTGGCTCCCTGATCTCAAGGGGCCTCCTCCCTGTGACAGGATCCATTAGTGGCCTATGGATGATATTGATTGGCAGGTGGAACAACTGCCCCTTCTTCACAACTTTTCTTCTAGCTATGTCCTCCCTCATCTTGTTCTGCTCAGTACCAAGAACACCCGAGGCAAACTCTCCACCAGGTGCAACTATTATATCCTCAGAGCTAGAGCTTGAGTCAGAAGACTCCTCATCAGCAATTCTCTTCTTTTTCTTCAGGAACTTTTTCTGCACGTACTGCTTACCCCTTGCCTTGACAGGGGTTGTCATCTTCTATTGTATTGGCATGATGCTGCCTGGGATCCATGGCATCAAGTCCTTGATAAGATACACTGAGTCCCTGCATATCTCTGCAAGCCTCTCTGGAACACAACACTCTCAGCACAAGAAATCCATCTTGCATATAACATTTCTGAAACCTTTCGATGTCTCTATCAGGACAAGGAGGTTGTCAGAATCCTCATCTTCATTATCTAGTTTGAACACAAGGCCATACTAAAAACCCTATGTTGTCGTGATCTTTCCTCTCTCGTACGCCCCTACGAACACAAGTAGGACTGCATTCTTTTCTTCCACATACTGAAGGCACCACTCCAGGTTTGTCATGTCTCGGAGTGGACGATCTATCCTTAAGACCTCTACGTCCCTCGACCTTTACTTCCTAGTTGCATCATCCTCATGAATTTTGATGCTACTCTGTCCACCAGAGGACATTCCAACTGGATTGCTGGCCTTCTCAAAGGATAAGGATGCAATGTTTTTCTTTGGTTTTGCTTGGTGACCAATGCCTCTATCATGTTGCTGATCCACAGAGCTCATTGTCACTTTCAGCTTCTTGAAGGGCCTCTTACTTTTGGACTCAGCATCCCTGAAAGGGCTTGGAAACATGAGCTCATACGCTAATGTGTTTTTCAAGGGTCCAAGTCGATGCCTCGCATCGACTTGCACCCTCAAGTCGATGCTTGACATCGACTTGCACACAAAGTCGATGCCTGGCATCGACTTGCACACAAAGTCGATGCTTGGCATCGACTTGCACCTAAAAATCGATGCCTGGCATCGACTTTGCACCCTAAAGTCAATGCCTGGCATCGACTTTCAGGCCACATTTGATGCCAGGCATTGACCTTCCAGGTCGATGCCAGGCATCGACTTGAGGGTGCAATTCGATGCTAGGCATCGAACTTAAGTGAAAGTCGATGCCTAGCATCGACTTGAGGGTGCAAGTCGATGCCAGGCATCGAGTTGGACCCCAAAGTCGATGCGCGGCATCGACTTGCACCTAAAAGTCGATGCCTGGCATCGACTTACACCATTAAGTCGATGCCTGGCATCGAGTTGTACCCTCATTGGATCTATATTTTATGAGCTAAGAAAAATAAAAACCTAGAAAGCATACTATTTACTCAAACATACAAAAGGAATCTTTTTCTGTGGTACGATTTTGTCTACCTCTTGGTACTCTTGCCAACATTCTTCTTCTCCATGAGAGTTGCCTTGCTGGTTTGCTGAGCTCTGTGCTCCATGGCTGTCTGTGATTTGTTGCTCTCTCTTGCTTGTGGATTTTGAAAATGAGAAGATCTCCTCCTCTGGTATTTATAGGCAATTGGGTAACTTGAACCAGAGACTAACTGGATCTAACTGAATGAATCCAGTTGCTAGCTATATCTGTCAACTTATCTAACCAAGAAATACCACTCACACAAATAGGCTGTTTCACCTCGACTTTAGTGAAATATTTATAGAACCTTGCAACTATTTATATACATTTGCATGTAATATACACTTCAATGGCAAGAGTATGGTATGTACATGAGGAAGTCTAATCTCATGTATAAATTGTTTCTTAGAATCTCTTGATTGGGAAAAAATCAAGTCTAAGTTGTGTTGAATATGGAGATTAATGATATCGTTATAGTCTTATCCTTCTCACTTCACTTCATATTCACATTTATCTTGTAACACATTGTTGAAAAGGAAAATCAATGTATGAATAAACGTTCAACAAAGAACTTTGCGGTTCAAACATCTTGAATTACAAAATAGGTTGGTAATTTCAACAAAATAGGTTGGTAATTTCAAACGTCACTCATTGTCTTTTCAGAATAGAGAAAATCAAATGAAGTTATTCATAGCATCCAACGTTCAGGAAAATCGTAGATTCAAAATACATTTGAAAATCTTTTGTAACAAGTGGTTTGCCACAGATATAGCTTTTACACATAATTCTTACATATACTTTTCTGTGTACCTCTTTTACACATAATTCTTTCTGAATATACTTTCATATGCCACTTTGAGATCTAGCCAAGACCACAATAAAACCTAATCCTTGAAATCTTAACCAAAGGTTGTAAAGTCTTTAATGGCACTACTCCAAACAATTTTAATATCTAATCCAGCTGGAACTCAACTTGGATATGTTTTGATTCACTCATAATGCTAAGACTCAATGACTCATATCTAGTTTGAAATCAACTGTGTATCTCATCTTTCAAAAGTGAATCAAATCTTTGGTTCCCTTATTAGTGTATATTTGAGTAATTAAGTACTTTAATTTTAGGCTTTAATGTAATTTGATGTTTAATGCACTTTAATGTACTTTAATGAACTTTTGATTTCATATCTACTTGATGTGATATTTCATGTGACATCTTCACTTGATCTTGGATTTCTACTTATTTAAAAAGGTCATTCATCTTCAGTCTTCTTTGACTTGAGTGAAGATGAGCTCAATCTTTTCAGTGGATGCTTGGGCATCAGCTTCCTCTTCTCATATTGATACAGTTTCGGATTCATTGTTCTCAGTTGACCCTTTCCACATAAGTGATGATCCCTATGGTTTAGAACGTGCTGATGATTCTATGTTTTCTGTTGAGTCATTTAAGTTATCCAATTCACAGTGCAATGCTGCTCAACCAAATGCACCTCTTGATCTCCCATCTGATCCAACCATTGATCTCCCTTCTGACTCAAGTGCATGTGGAGCAACCGAAAAGCAAAGCAAGCTCAATCTACGTTTTAAAAGAAGGCCTCGTGAAGTAAGTCAAAGAAGATTTAAATTTCTTACTTCAAATAGACAGATTGCATTGGATATTATGAAGCATTGTTGTGGTTTGAAATGTTTGTACAATTTGGGAATGAAGAAACTAAAGCACCTAAGAGAGAAATTCCTCCATTTACATAGTGAAAGGCAGGATATATACCTTGTTTCTCGCATGCAAATGATTGATGATAACATGTCAGTAACACGTGTTGCTTTTGAATATTTCTTTAGTCAAGGGATGCGATGTTGTAGGGCTGCATTTAAAATTGCAATGGTTGTGGGAAATTTTAGAATACATAGGGTTCAATAGGGGCTTATGAATGGGGATCTCATTTTGGATAAGTTCCATGTTGGGACCAAAGGATCTGTTGGACGTCATGCAATGAATTGGATGATGAACTATTTTAGCTTGCATTGTGAGGTTATGCCTACAACTGGAAGGTTGCACTTGTCAGATAACTTTACTCATCGAGAGGTATTTCAAATATATAGAGAAGACATGGAATAAAGAAATGAGAAGTATATGTTGTATCATCACTTTACTCGATTATGGAAGGAAGAGTTTAACAATGTGTCTATTCCTCGTAAAGTTAGAATGGGTGAATGTTCAATTTGCGCCACTTTGAAAAACATGGCAAAGGGGGCTACAACACCACAGGAAAAGGATAATTTTAAAAACCTTCTTAACAACCATCGTGAGAGTCGAGATTTAGAGAGAAAGAAAGCAATTCATCATCGAAGTAAAGCACTCAAAAATTTGGAGCGTTATATGTGTTTGTTGATCGATGGTATGGATAAAAAAAAACTTGTTTGCCACATTTTTATCGCATCCCTAAGGACATTGGAGATGAAGACCTTGTGCAAATGCATTTCGTTGGTGCTTTGGTATACAATGGAACTGTAATGTCCAAGGTTTTCTTCACATATCCGAATGTGCATAATGATCAAAACCTTACAGTTATTGTCATTCATCGGGTTTTGCAATCATGGAAGGGTCTTTTGCCACCAACTCTATATTTGCAACTTGATAATACTGCAAGAGAGAATAAAAATTCTACAGTCTTTGGATATTTAAGCATGCTTGTTGAAAAACAGGTATTTTAGAAGGTTAAGGTAAATTTCCTTCTGGTTGGCCACACTGATGATCACATTGATCAAATGTTCAGTACTTTCTCTAAGAAGTTGGCACGTAACAATTCTTTTACTCTTCCAATTTTATCTGAGCTGATTTCAGAAGCATATACTCCAAAACCAGAAGTTCAACACCTCACACAGATTTATAACTTTAAGCACTTTTACTCAATGGGCCTTGATAACAGTGCTAAGGTTTTGGCTCCATTGCACAATATTAGTTTCAGCCATGTATTCTCGATGATTAGGGTTGATGAAATAACCCTTTTATTTGCAAAGCAGTATTCATCTTCTCCTGGGTGGGAGCCTAAAGAGGGATGCAGATTCTTATTGGAGGTGCCTAATTTGTCTATAGTGTATGGTGCAGAACAATCACCATATAAAGATAAAAAATACAAAAAGATGTGGAAACGTGGTTCATCAAAGTAAAAGTTGGATGCATGCACTCATTGAAAAGAAGAGACATATTGAGCATGCAAAAAAATATGCTGGAGATCAAGATGTATCTTGGTGGGAGGACTTTTTCAATCATCAAGAAGAGATTATACAGTATACAATTGTAGGTTATTGGCCAGTTGATGTTCCATTCACATGGGATTTTTGTACACAAAGATCCGTGAATGTGGCCCAAGCATGTAATGCAGATGCACTTCAAAGTTTTATACATCCACCAGAAAGAAATATTTATGTAGGCCCAAGGATGAAAAAACAGGCAGAAGCAAGATTGCAAAGGTTTTGGAGATAACTAAAGATATTGATTAGAGAAGAATAGACGCTTTGATGGTGCATTGGTATTACACTAAAAGTAGTGATGCATTCACAGGTAAATATAACTTAGAAATGGTGTGTGATACTAAACAAACAGGTTCAAAAAAGAAAAAGAATATTCGAAGCACATCCACTCTTAAAATGGATGATGTAGATATTCTTGTTTATGATTTTTCCTTGACAAAAACAGGTCACTTGAGGAAAGCAACCATCAATATGATAAAACAAAAGCTTCCAGATGTATGTGGTACAGGAAATCATAGGCAAACAAGAAGATTTGTGCATGATCCTGCAGTATTTGATATGTACGTGGATGAAGATAGAGTTCTTGTGGATATAGAAGAAGAAGAAGAGAGCTCTCAACAGTATGAGACTGAATCAAGTGCATCAGATGATGAGGGTGTAGACATAGATCGACATAGTTGTGAGTTGCATTGAAACTCTCTAACATTTTTAGTGCTTATGTAAATGCCTCGAAGTAGTTTGGTTAATGAAACCATGTTTTGTAGCAATTTTGAATAACAATCAGATATCCACCCATTGAAAATATGTCTAAACTGTTATTTTTGTATAAGAATTATTCAGTTTTACATTCTTTATATAGATTTTAGACATGTCAATGTCTTATCATATAGATTTTGGACATGTCAATGTCTTATCATATAGATTTTGGACATGTCAATGTCTTATCTAGTGAAATTTTGATTACATTTTGAGCTCTTTTTGAGAAAATGACAAAAAATGTCAAAAAATCACATGTTTTCACTTCATTTTTGTAATATATGTATACTGCTATAAAGGAATCTCAAACATAAGCTGCCATTTGCATGATTTTTGAAGAGAGTGTTCTCTTTTTATGACATAGTTCTCGTTTGTTACGACTCGCTGTTATATGCATATGCATTTGTGTATGTGTGTATGCATATGCATGTGTATGTATATGCATGTGTGTATGCATATGCATGTGTGTGTATGCACATGCATGTGTGTATGCATATGCATGTGTGTATGCATATGCATGTGTGTATGCATATGCATGTGTGTATGCATATGCATGTGTGTGTGTATGCATATGCATGTGTGTGTATGCTTATCCATGTGTGTATGTGTATGCATATGCATGTGTGTATCACTACAACATATCAAGGGTATACCGAGGCTGTTACCGAGAAAAATGAACGTGCGTAATTTTTCCACGACGTCGGTGTCGCAGTCCGTATGTGCGTCAGAAACATAACGCCGGTATAGTCATCGGTATGGGTGTCGATATGTGCACCGGTATTACCAACGATTATACCAACACTCATACCGATGACTTTGTTGGGTGTACCGACGCCCATACCGATGCCTCTGTTGGGTGTACAGACGCTAATACTGACGACCATATGTGCACAAATTTTTTGGGCAGAGTGTGTTGTCTTTTGCTACAGCATGATGTTGTTTAGCAAAAGACAATACACTTTGCCCAAATCTAAACCGAGAACATGTATTATGTACTCTAATGGCAACCGAAACATGATTTTATATGAGCAAAAATGAACCATGAATCGTGTACAAAAAGTTGTATATTCCATAAATGAAGGATGTACAAGAGTGTTGCAAAGCACTTCCATATAGGAATCGGATACAAAATTATGGTACATCATTGCCACATAGGAGTGTAATACAAAATTGTTGTAGTGTGACAAAGCACTTCCATATAGGAATCGAATACAAAATTATGGTACATTATTGCCACATAGGAGTGTAATACAAAATTGTGGCAAAGCACTACCATACATATACGCAAGGGGATCCAAACATTTACATGTACAATTGGTAGTGATGTGTGTGAACACAATAAGACCGCTAGGGCACTTTTTTCCCTCTTTAGGAGGTTTTTTTCCCCCGGCTTGGATATACGCCTATTGCCCTAATGGGCTACTAATCTTTGTACATTCTCTAGTAATACATTCAGTATTATGTGTTGTGCTCCAAGCTTCTTCTTCTTCCTTGTGCTGTTCGCGTGCTTCCGCAGATGTCTAACTCCAACAATTGCTATCAGAGCAGGTCGTCTCTTCATCTAGGGTGCCGTTGACACTCCTCTGTTTGCAATCTCAAAATTGCACGAATTTTGGTGAGCATACTCAGCATGTGTTCAAGATTAAAACTGCTTGGCTCTGTCGTCCTGAAATTGTGATCTGAGCTCGTTTTGACCTCCGAACGCACTATCGTAGCGCTTATGCAAGCTATTTCCTCTTTTTGTGCCAAAGGTATATACTGATTTCTGTTCGCCAATATAAGCATCTCGAAGTCTGCTACAGGTCTAGCTGAATTCGTCTGGGTAGTTCTGTTCAACTTCTTCAGATACAAACAATTTTCTGCATCAAGGTATTTTAGTCACCAGCCATGGCTGAAAGTAGTGATGTATTCCGTATGTTGGCTGTTGAGGATAAGTTGGATGGTACCAACTACCCGTTATGGGCTTATATGATGAGACATGTGTTGGTTGCAAAAGGACTGTGGAACATTGTGCAGGGTGTCGAAAAACATCCTATCACACCTGCAACTGTTACAACTACAGGTACTGAAGCTGATGGAGAAGGTGTCAAAGATGATGATATTCTGCATATTACTACTCGTACTACGGTTTCTGCGGCACCTACTGTAGAGCAAATTCGCTCGGATGGAAGAGATGCCCATGCACATGCATTGATAGCTTTGTCTATCAAACGTGCCATTATTCCTCACATTCGCTCTTGCAGGACAGCTAAGGATGCTTGGGATACACTTACCACATTGTACCAAGCTAGGAATGAGGCTCGTGTTGCGAACCTCTGAAAAAAGTTGGAGAGTGAGCACATGAATGAAGGTGATTCTATGGACAGTTTCCTAAAGAAGATCAAAGACTTGAAGGAACAGTTCATTTTTACTGATGAGGTTATACCAGATAGCTTACTTGTGCAGACCATTCTGAATGGTCTTCCTGATTCATATCAGAGTTTTGCTTCTACTCTTCGGTTGATGATGAAAGGAAATCCAAATGCCTTATCATTTGAGGAGTTAGTCTCTGTTCCATTGTAGGAAGATGAATCCAGGCAGAACAGATCCATTATGAGAGTTGGAGATCAAGCTTTCATGGCTAGTTAGAAGGGCAAAGGAAAATGGAGCTCTTCAACTAGTAAGCAAAAATCTGCTAATTCTGCATATTCGAAGAAGGAAGATAAAGATGAGAAGAAATCAAAAAAGCAGAAATTGTTTTGTAAGTATTGTAAAGGAAAGGATCATATCATAAAGAACTGTCCAAAATTGGCTGCTAAAGAGGCAAAGAAGAAAGAGTTTGGAATGGTTGTTGCAGAGGCCTCTACACAAAAAACAGAGTCTGCTAATCTTGTACAGGAAGAAGAATGGGCCTGTACTACTGTCTGTAGTTTTGACCCATCTTCTCATGAGCAGTGCATGTCTACAGTAGACTCAGATGTTTGGTGTTTTGATAGTGGGGCACCCAAACATATTAAATCATAGCGCAGTTTCTTCTCTTCACTCGAGCCTGGCCCTACAGGGAATATTGTTACATGCGCCAACAACTCCTCTTATCCCGTTATGGGAGTTGGTAAGATCATTTTGACTACTGCTGATGGTAGTTCTTTCACTTTGTCAGATGCTTTATTTGTGCCAGGGATGAAGAAGAACCTATTATCAGTGTCTGCATTAGCCAAGATTGGCTTGGTTGTGAAATTTGTTGATGATAGGTGTACAGTTCATGATCTGTCAAATGGCGATGTGATTATTGCTTCTGGCATTTTATGTCGTGGGCTGTATAAGCTCATATACTATGAAAGATCTGTAAATGATTTGGCATGTGCAGTAATTGATTCTTAGGCTATGTCAGATGCAAAGCTTTGGCATGCATGCTTTGGTCATCTGAATTTTGCTAGTTTGCTACCCCTGTCGAAATCTAAAATGGTGTCCTCTTTGCCAAACTTGAAGCACCTGGAAAACATGTTTGTGAAGGCTGTATTTTGGGAAAAATGTAGTGTTCTTCCTTTCCAAAAGATGGTTCAGTTCGGGCTACTCAGAAATTGCAGCTTGTACATAGTGATGTCTGTGGTCCTATGCAGACACCTTCTTTTGGGAATTATCTTTACTTCGTGACTTTCATCGATGATTTTTCTAGGCACGTATGGGTATATCCATTGAAGGCAAAGTCCAAAGTGTTCATGTGCTTCAAACAGTTTTTGGTTTTGGCTGAAAATCTATCAGCATGTAAAATGGGCTCCCCCCTTCTCATCGAGGGGGGGAATATATGTCTTCTGATTTTAATGCACTTTTGACTGAACATGGGATAAAACACCAGTGTACAGTGCCATATACACCTCAAAAAAAAGGAGTTGCTGAATGAAAGAACATGTCACTCATGGAGATGGCGAGGTGTATGGTCAAGAGTCAGGCTTTACCACATAGTTTTTGGCTTGAGGCTGTCATGTGTGCAGCATATGTACTGAACAGATGTCCTAGTAAAGCGCTGCAGTCTATCACTCCATATGAGGCATGGCATGACTGCAAGCCATTTGTTGCTCATCTGCGTGTTTTTGGTTGTTTGGCATATGCATTAGTGCGTGAACAACATCGCAGAAAATTGGATGATAAAGCAGTAAAATGTATATTTGTTGGGTACAGTTCTGAAAGTAAAGGCTATCCTCTCTATCATCCACAGACTAAATGCATTCTGGTTAGCCGTGATGTTGTTTTTGTGGAAGATGCTATTCAGCCATTGTTTTCATGTACTAAGGAGACATTTGTTAGCTCCAAAGACATGTATGATACTTTGCTGCCTCTTTTTACAGGTGGACAGTCTAGTGCTTGTCCTAATGAGGCAACTTCTCAACCTTTGTAGGTTTCATGTGATGATGCAGATAATTCCATTTTTGATGCAGATGTACATGATGCACTTATTGATGAGAGAGCTGATATTGTGCAGGCAAGAACTATGCCAAAATGGATGTTGCAGACCTTGCGTGAGAGAAAATTAGATGCACCTCTGTCATATCATACTCGTTCAGGCTCTCATAGTGGCTCTTTTGCATCAGATTGCTATGCTATGGCTGCATCTAGTCTCTATGATGAGAATGAGCCTATTTCGTTTGATGAAGCAAATAATTCAGAAAATTGGATGGCTACTATGTAATCTGAATATGATGCTATAATGAAGAATGGTACTTGGTCTTTATGTGATTTGCCTCCTGGCAAGAAGGCCATTGGCACTAAGTGGGTATACAAGCTGAAGTGTAAACCGGATGGTACAGTTGACAGGTTTAAGGCTAGGCTTGTTGCAAAGGGTTATACACAAGAGAGAGGCATTGATTTTGATGAGACTGTTGCATCTACATGCCGTATGACTATTGTTCGGAGCATCTGTGCACTTGTAGCTCATCATGGTTGGAATTTACATCACAATTGGACATTAAAATAGCATTTCTGAATGGTGACTTGCATGAAGAAGTGTATGTTTTTTAGCCCCATGGCTTTGTGTAGAAAGGCATTAAAACCAAGTGTGCAGGTTAAAGAAGGCATTATATGGCTTAAAGCAAGCACCATGTGTTTGGTATGAGAAGATACATGCCTATCTGGTTGCAGATGGTTTTGAGAACAATCCAACTAAAAGCACCTTATATGTTAAGCGTGCTACTGATGTGCTTCTGATCATTGTTGTCTATGTTGACGACATGATGCTCAATGGTCCTATTGAGAAGCATATTGCTGATTTTAAGGCTGATTTGCATGCCTCATTTGAGATGTCTGATTTGGCGCATTTGCATCACTATTTGGGCATTCAATTTATGCAAGTTGATGGTGGAATGGCTTTGTGTCAAACAAAATATATTGACACATTATTGCAGCATTTTGGCCTTGACGATTGTAAGCCTATTGCCACTCCTATGGAGATAGGCTTACGATTGAGTCTTCATGATGTTGGAGATGCATTTGATGTTGTTCTCTATCAGTAGGCTGTTGGATGCTTGATTTACTTATGCATTACATGGCCAGATATTTAGTTTGCTTTCTCACAGATGAGCAGGTTTATGCATTGCCCAGGAGTCAAGCATTGGTAGGCAGTTAAGCACATCTTTCGCTATTTGAGTGGTACTCGACTACTTGGGTTGTTTTATCCCAAGGGGGGATCACTACTGCCAGATTTGCATGCTTTTTCTAACTTTGATTGGGCTGGTTGTTATAACACTCATGTGTCCACTAGTGGCTTTTGCTTCATGCTTGGTAGCTCATGTATATCTTGTTTGAGCAAGAAGCAGCCTACTGTGGCCACTTCCAATTGTGAGGCTGAGTATAGCTTTCACAGTGACTGTTGAGTGTGTGTGGCTCAGATGCCTTATGGCTGATATGGGTGTTGGTCAGAGTTCTGCCAACACCATCTTCATTAACAGTCAGAGTGCATTGGCAGCTGCAAGGAACCTTGTGTTCCATGCTCGCACTAAGCACATTGAGGTGCATTATCACTATGTCAGGGAGAGGTTCTCTGCTAGGGAGATCAGCTTGGCATATGTGCCCACACATAAGAACATTGTAGACCTTTTCATGAAGGTTCTGCCTAGGGAGAAGTTTGAAGCTTTCCGCAAAGCTTTGGGCTTACTTCCTTTTGTGGAGTGATTTCCACATAGCTTGGCACTTAGACATGAGTGTCAACTCCTTCTTCACCGCATCACTCCCAGGGGGATTTGTTGATATATTTAGGTAGTGATGTGTGTGAACACACTAGGACCGCCGAGGCACATTTTTCCCTCTTTAAGAGGTTTTTCTCCCCGGCTTGGATATACGCCTATTGCCCTAATGGGATACTAATCTTTGTACATTCTCTAGTAATACATTCAGTATTGTGTGTTGTGCTCCAAACTTCTTCTTCTTCCCTGTGCTGTTCGCGTGCTTCTGCAGATGTCTAACTCCATTATTATAAACAACAACTAAAAATATGAAACCAAGCTATAAGTTTACCTAATCATAGATTCTCCCATGAAATGATTGCACTGCACTTTAATCATGTAGCATATGGAATATTTCCTCATAAAATGATCTTTTTTTAGCGAAAAAAATAGTATTGTTTAACTTGAAGAAACAACATAGAAATTTGACTTCTAAGGTTATCAAAAAAATATTTCTAGTTGTAATAATATCAAATAGTATTTTGATAATAAAAAATGATGCATGTTCATACCATCACTTTGCAAAATAATTTATAGATGATAAGACTGTCATATCACGAATGAGATTCATTTTATGCCATAAACCTAGTAAAATTCATTACAAATATATAATTATGGATAGAAATATGGTGAAATATATAAAATAAAAGATTATGGCATTTAGACCAATGAAAATTATGATATCAGGATTATAATAAAAAATAACCACTAACTTACATCACTGTAATTTATGTGCCACTATTGAAATTAACATCATAAAATTAGTGAATAAATATTAATTTCTATATCCTTTAATCAAAACTTTAATTTTCTAAAAATATTCAAACCTTATGCCAACATGTTGCATAGTTACATTTATAAATGGCTCCTTCTAGTAATCTAAAAGTTTAATCAAGCATTGTGTCTTTTTCAGGACACTAAAGTGTCCGAGTACAACACTAGTGTTAAAAGAGTTATAAGCTACCATCATATGCTAACTTTTAACTTTAACTAGAGATCTTTCATAAGGACATCTTCATTCTCTAGTCCTAACATATTCATGATCTTCTACGTTTTATTGGGAAAGTTCATGGATGAGTTGAGATCTGAATTTTGGAGGTTTTAGCATTCCCAAGAAAAAAAACATCCTTGAGTATTGTAGCAAAAATGGCTTACCTAGTGAAATAAGATTTTTTTCTCTTTCATGAACGCTTCTTTTCTTTAGGAATTATTACCTCTCGTAAAGATAAGCTATGTAGGTTTTATGAAAGTTTTATTGAATGAAGCCACAAAACACTTTCAAATTATATTCTAAAAAGAAGATGCTTTAAAATCTCATGATTAATTATAATTATGCATTATTACTATAGATGCAAGTATGAACTAAACACACATTAATTAAACTTCAAAGCTAAAGTTGTGTTGAGTTCAACAACTTGCAATTGATGTCCAATTTTTCCGTGGATGGAATCAAGAGAGAGCTCTTAAAAAGTTCTCATGAAACTTTGATACTACGTTGAGTTATCATCCTTCTTAGGATGCATGAGAATCTACAAAAAGAAGAGAAAAATCGATCTTTTCAAATGACTATATGACTATCTCCAATACTTAGTACTCATTGAATATTCTAGGTTTGTAAGTGTACATGAATCATTGGCCTTTAATATGGAAGGAAAATGTAACTCTTGGAATGTAGCTTCATAACTTGTTTCCTTACTTCTAATTACTATTACTTAACGTAAACTTTGCAAAGTAGTTGATACTAATTATAACCTTTGAGAAGGAACTTCTAGATAATTGGCTTAGAAAGTTTTACTTTGCAAGTGTTGTGGAATTACTAGCGCAAGGTCCAAATCACATCAATTTGCCAAAAATCATGCATCGTAATAACATTCAAGTAGCCTCTACCAAGCCGTGCAGCAAGGAAGTTGGACTTACTTCTGTTGTTTTTGAGTATGATCGGTACTAGAAGAAAAGTCAACTAGATGTTTGGAGTTCATTAAGGTTTATCCAAGCAATCTTCTCACTACCTTGCACAATATTGAGGTTACTAACAAATCGATCACACGAGTTGTAAACCATATTAAAGTCACCAAGAAGAAGCAGTGAGATGAAAAGGACAAGAGCCCTTTACGGAAACCCACTCATTAAAAGGACTCACAATAATATCCATGATATATTGATCTTAACCAGAAGCTATACAAATCACAACACCACCTTTCCTAGAAGAGTGGTTGGTAGAAAACCAAGAAGTAGAGATAATCTTGAGGTTGGAACTCAACTTGAAGCCACAGGCTTTAGCTTTTTGTAAGCAAATGAACTCATGGACCATGGATAAGTCTTTGAGCCACACATTCAGGACCTTAGCTCTAACTGGGTCAGTAAGACCTTTAGAATTAACAGAAATTATCTTGATCAAATCCATATGAAAACAACAATAATATCTAGACATACATTCCAAAAACTTATCTTGGAGCTATAAAAACTTCTTCTTGGCCTTATAGAGAGGTCGAAACAAGAAATAACACAATCAATGCTCTCAACAATATAGAGAAGATCATGATACAAGCATAACTAGTAGATCTGACCAGTAGAGATACCACTAATGATACTATCAAAGTTGCGGGTCAAATCACTATTAGCATACAATCTTTTATAGACACTGAACTTGATGTGGAAGACAGCAAAAAAATGATCATTTCGATTATACTTCTGATGAACCAATTCTATAATGTATTCCACAATAAGAAACTGACAACGGACAATTCAAGCATGGCAGAAACCATTTTCTAAAGGGAATTCAATAAAAAAAAACCTAGAAATTGTCTTATCACCATGTCTAGAGAAGGAGGCAACCACATTGATTACAATTCTCATAGGATCCCTTAAGAAATCATAACAATATGAAGCACATAGAAAATATTTGTTTTGCAAATAGAAAAAATTGAAGATAGATACAAAGAGAGAATGTTAACCAAAATAACGAGACATTAAGTTGATAAAGTTCTTTTTTTTGCAATCATGGAACTTTTTTGGGACATATGAGTGCTCACATTCCCACAATTGCGGTGAATATTAATGCGACACATTAATGTTTATATTCGCACTAAAGAAATGATTGACACTACAATTTTTAGTGTAGCTTGTGAGGTACATAATATCACATATAGTACTCATTCCAAAGATAAGAAATCCTAGAAAATATTCAATCTTATCTATAATTAACTGCATCAGAAACACGATTTTGTTTCATATAAGGGGCCTTTTAGATAGCGCGGAGGCACGAAGTTTTTTCAGCAAACCTCCAATGTGTGAATGCCATGTGGAGCGTGCAATTCACATAAGCACGGAGCCCTTGCTTTCTCTCACTTCCACATCGAGCCCCTCTTTTCTCAAGAATGTACCAGCGCTCCTCTGCCGCCCCTTGCGGGATTTCACAGACTCCAAGCCACGTGGAAGATTGTGATTTTTTTTGCAAGAAATTCAAATGTTTAAAATTTATAAAAGTGATACTTTGGTTCCATTTGTAGCTCTTTTTACATTCACATAGAGCGGAGGCACCAAAGTACCTGCATATTGTTCCACCCATATATGTGAATACATAGGCGGTGGAACTGCGCAAGTAGTTCTATTTCCGGGTGGAAATTCAAGTTTTTTCCTGTTTGTTCCAGTGCCCCTATGTGAAACGGGCGTAAGATGAGGGCCTTTAAAGCATATCGATAACTTATGAAGTTTGTTTTGTCCACACCATGGAACCATATTGAACTTGGAATCCATATGAAGAACAACACTAAATCTTATACTTGTATGCACTATTCTAAAGCTCGACTTAGGAAAATTGTACTTCAAAGGTGGCCCAAAAAGATAATGAGGACCTGGTGGGAAAGTTTTGACAATCAAGAGATCATTCCATTGCCCAAAAAGAATGTATATAGTGCATGTTGCATGCCCCCGATGTTTCAAAGTCACAAAAATCCTAATTCTAGCTTCACAAACTAAATTAATGTAAGCCAGCTATTCCACATTAAATATCCCAATGTGTTTGTACTCAGGTCCATTTCATACTTGCACCACACTCATTTTTTAATTCCAACAGAGAAGAAAGCATCCAAGATGAGTTACCTAATACCTTGCTGTAGTCCTTATCCTCAAGATCATATATCTGGATAAGCTTCGTTTGTCCTCTATAGTCACATGCATTTTTTAAAGGTGTGGACAACAGAACAGATATGGCTGAATTTGCGTGGAGTCATGTCCGTCCTTCCTGGAAAGATATCTTTCTTCATCGCATTTGAGAACTTCAAACAGAATCCAATTGCTTGGTCTATGTCTGTCCAAATCACAGTTTGAAAGGACAATACAAAGAGAGATGGAAAACAATACAAGGAGAGATGGAGAAGATCTCGTGCCATGTTTTACATCTATGGAAAAAGAAAATCATATAATCATCAATCTTCTAAATATTTACTCAAAAATTTGGTACTTTCATCTCACCAGAAAATTTGGCGTACCTCATTAGTTTTCAAGCGTTCACGGTGGACATGTGGACGTTGTGGCAGTTCCTCATCAGCCCGAACCATTCTCCTCTTCTAAGATAAGGGCGATGCTATCCTAGTTTCTATTTTTAGCGGACTTTTGGGTTTTGTACATTCCTAACTTGTAGGTGTTCTATCCCTACAGGCCATCCATCTTGAGCAAAATAAGCAACTTCACCATGGACAGCCTGTAAAGCCATTCACTTAACCACTATGCAGCTCACTAAAGTAAGCTACCTTTTAACTCTTTTGTTTTTCATAAGCGTATAATCAGGTTGTGTCCCATCAGAGAACGAAACATTGATTCTTCTACAGTGAAGCATTACAAAGCATGTAGCTTCCAAGCTATCAGGTTTGTCTTTTGGCAGACAATGAAGTCCAAACGTGGCCATCACCTTGTGTTCCACATTTGGGGGAAAATACTCAACTTTGACACTCGTGTACTGTTATTCGGTTTGGACAAGCTCTTGGGCCTCAAACCCTCAAAGAAGGCCAAACCCGCTCCTGAAGCTTAATGGGTTCCAACTTTCAAGTTCCAAGTTCTAGACTTTTTGACATTTATGGACCCTCCATTACCCAATCACAATACGAATAGTCCACGCACATTAGCTGGGCGGGCTGGGCCTTCCGTCTCTTGAGGCAGGAGTGAAAGTTCAATCCCCACTTACGACAGGATAGTGTGAGCCTAAGGCCAATATAAAACCATGTTATTTCCAGTTGAGACCAGCCCTCTCTTGTGCCGCCTTCGTGCACTCTAATTCTTACTTTGTGAGATACGGAGGGCCTTGTTGATCCTATGCATGTTCACTTATACAGTTACAATTTCAAAATTAAAGCTAGGAGAAGTAAGCTTCAGCTGAACCTCCATAAAAAAAAAAAAAATTGAATAGTCCACGTAAAAAAAAAAAATTGAACAGTCCACGTGAAGATGAACTGCATCTGCATGCCACCAAATTGAAGGTGACAAATCTCCGGGTTCTGTGTAAAGCGAAGGCATTTGCTAAGG
This sequence comes from Ceratopteris richardii, assembly GCA_020310875.1. Taxonomy (NCBI): domain Eukaryota; kingdom Viridiplantae; phylum Streptophyta; class Polypodiopsida; order Polypodiales; family Pteridaceae; genus Ceratopteris; species Ceratopteris richardii. The sequence continues at coordinate 63,375,337 of CM035414.1, read as the reverse complement.
CTAAAAAAAACATAATGTGCAGAAGAAGCCATCTGTATGGCATAATTAAAACCTAAGGTGGCATGAGAAGACAGAATAAAGGGTTTTCTGAGCCAAAGGAATTTGCAGAGGGCGGAAAGCTGATGGCCATTGGCCAGCTTGTCAAGGGCCCTCTCTCTCTCTCGCATTCTCTCTCTCTGTGTGTTATATATAACAACTAGCATCTCTAACGCGATCATCTGGGCTTCAGCTCTCGACCCTCTTCGCGGCTGCCGTCCTCTCTTGGTTCACATCTACTTGTTAAACTCATCTCTTGCCGCAGTTCGTCATGCCGTTCAGCAATTTTGCTTTTGGGCGCTTTGAGGAGGCAACCCATCCAAGCACTTTCAAGTGTTTTCTTGCAGAATTCATCTCTACACTCATCTTCGTTTTCGCAGGAGAGGGCTCTGTCCTTGCCTTTGGTGAGAGAAAGATATATGTAAACATAACCCTGTATATTTGAAGTCCGTTTTTCTTCCATCTTCAGCTCTGTGCTCCTTTGCGCGCTACTACTACTTAGAGAGAGAGAGAGAGAGAACAGCCGAGGATAGACGGCTTCAGTTCAAGATCGTAGACTCATCAACAAGTGGCATATGCAGAGAGAGAGAGAGAGAGAGAGAGAGAGAGAGAGAGAGAGAGACGGCTTCAGTTCAAGATCGTAGAGCATGCACAAGTATTCATATCCACGCTTGAAGAGAGTTGCATCTCGCGTTCCCCACGTTTCTCTGCCGCTTACCTTCGTTCATGATGGACATGGCCCTGTCATTGGCATCGTAGCCTTCGTAGATATGTCCTCGAGAGAGCTGCGTGAATGCATAAATGCAAGTCCATCCGTGTAGTGAGAGAATTGCGTTCTTTAAGTATTAAACCTGACAATGTTTCTTTGACGTGCTGCATCCAGCTAAACTAACGAGTAATGGAGATCTCACTCCTGCGGGGCTGGCGGCGGTAGCAATTTGCCATGGCCTGGCTCTGTTCGTGGCGGTATCCATCGCAGCCAATATCTCTGGAGGACATGTCAATCCTGCCGTCACGTTTGGCCTTTTCGTTGGCGGAAACATCACGTTCGTGAAGGGCGTTGTGTATTGGATTGCCCAACTTCTTGGAGCCACCATAGCCTGCTTGCTGCTACTCCTTGTCACGAACGGTGCTGTAAGTCTCTACTTTTCTCTGTAAGATAAACTGCAAGAAGTACGAGCTGCCTGTTTTAAGCATATCTTCTTGTGACTGTGCAATGATTATACCGACAAGCACACATGTATGTGCCATGATTCTGCCTACAAGCAGAAATACTTACCTGTGCACAGAACATCTCGAATTCAAACGCATGTCCCTACGCAAAGAACATCGCCATCGCCACACAAGTGCTGCCACATTAAAAAATATGCGTTTCTCAATCATTAGTTTTCTGTGTATCTGTATCCGTAATCGTAATGGATGCCTTTGATTCGCAGACGACATCACCGCATGCGCTGGCTTCTGGAGAACCAGTCTACGGCGCCATCATCTTAGAGATAGTCATTACCTTCGGCCTGGTGTACACTGTGTATGCTACAGCCGTGGATCCCCGCTCGAAGGGAAACGTCGGCATCCTGGCGCCGCTCGCCATCGGCCTCATCGTGGCGGCGAACATCCTTTTCGCAGGCGCCTTCGATGGCGGTTCCATGAATCCTGCGCGCTCTTTCGGTCCTGCGCTCGTCTCCCTCGACTTCACCAATCACTGGGTGTATTGGGTGGGACCTCTCTTGGGTGGCGCCATCGCAGGAATCGTGTACGAGGGCCTCATCTTGTGCCCGCCCACACACGAACCTCTTCCTGGTGTCGAATGCTGAGGAGAACCATATTCACAAGCCAGTCGAGTCTCTCTCTCTCTCTCTCTCTCTCTCTCTCTCTCTCTCTCTCAACACAGTCCCTTAGTGATTTTTCTTTGTATATAATTGTTTGATGCACATGGTTCGTTGTGGTTCCGTTAGCTTTTCCGTGTCCTTTGTGCTCTTCCTTGTTCCAGCTCCCATTTTCTGGCTAAGCGCTTAGATGATCATTCTTGCTGATCAGCTATACGCTCTGCTATGATCTCTCAGATAAATAAAAGAAAATAAATTACAGAGATTTGTTTAGACATTCCCTCGCATCTTTTAACTGAACATCTTCATTGGACTCTACATTCTACAATCATGCCTATCAATAGCAAAATTATGGGATAAGACTTCATGGGTGAAGTAATGGTAAAAGCAGTCTTATTTTTTCATAATTGACTTGAAAAAGATCAAACCATACTTTGCATTGTAAAAGAGAGGCAGATGATGGTTGGAGTATTAGTGACAAAGGCACAACAATGTAATTAATTAAACTCGAAAGTACCCACGTTTTCATACTCTTTATGATCTGATTAAATTTGTAGGACATGATGAATTTGGTTTACATGAATATTGTTCAAGGCTTTAGGAGTCGCCAAACAACTACATGTAGTACATTAACTATCTACAAAATATATTATATCAGAAGGACTTACATCAAAGAAAAATAGTTGGTGCTTTTGACTTCTATGATAGAAAGTTTAAACAAATGAAAAGAACTTCTATTGGATTGAGAATGCATTCAAAATGAATTAAAACTTTTTTTAATTTGATTAATAGATTTGGTGAAAAGAAAAAGAGAATGAAAATCACTAGAGATCATGTAATGAATGTGCTAGGTTTAAACATGTTGAGTAGTTTTGAGAAATTATATTTTTTTCATAAAATTATGAATCAATATGATGTTTTAAAGTTGTTGAATTTGGCTGCGAATGCACGATTAAGAATGATCTTTTTCCAAAAACTAGTTAAGGAAATGAAATTGTTGTTAGGCCCATCTAAATTCAAGAAATTGTTTATGGTGTTAAAGTGAGTGGAAATGGTTACATAGCAATTTCAAAAGTGCCAGATGTCAATTTCCTAAATCCAATCAATTAGAAAGCTTTGGGCTGCCAAAAGCTCATCATGTAAGGACGTATAATTTTGATTGAATAAAAAAATCCCACCTATATTTGGTGATTATAAAGATATTCACAAAAGCATGCTTATCAGGTAAGAAAAAAAACTCTATGTTTCAAGCACATATAGTTACATTCTCTCCTATAAAAGAAAGTTAATATTTTGGTCTTTTAAAATTTGTAATAAAACTTGATAAAGCTGAAATTAAAAAACATGAAAAGATGGACAAAATTAGTATTGTGCTAATGAATAGAGCTTTGCACTATAGCCTTGGTAAACTTGATACTGCATCTTTCAAAGTACAATAAAAATGGAGTTAAAGTGGGTGGGGTGTGCGCAAGTTCCGTCTCAAGATCATAAAGTACTTAATTAGTTGTTTTCATAGATAGACATTCCAAATGTTATTCAAAATCAACATTCAAGTGCATTGCAAACTGTTAAACATTGTTGAAAGCTTAAAATTGAGTTGAATTTAAGTGAAGATTTAAAGACTCTAAAGTGCATGTCTGGTGTAAGTGGGGGTGCAAATTGTAAGAGCCTTTATCTATACTATCTTCAAAGTCCAGGTATGAAAGGGTTGATAGTTAGAATTGAGGCTGAGAAAGATCCTTCCAAAGAAAATGTAAATGTAGCTAATTTCTCATCTTCTACCATGATTGGGGTATTGGAGTTTGAGGTCTACAAAAGCACGCAAATAGCATAAGGAAGAAGAAGAAGAAGAAGCTTGGAGCACAACACACAATATTGAATGTATTATCAAGAGAATGTACCAAGATAAGTGATCCATTAGGCTTATAAGTGTATATACAAGCCGAGGGAAAAAACTACCTTGGAGGTCCTAATGTGTTCACACACATCACTACCAAAATATATCAACAAATCCCCTCTAGGAGTGATGCAGTGAACAAGGAGTTGGCACTCATGTATAAGGAAGTGCCAAGCTATGTGGAATCAATTCACAAAAGGAAATAAGCCCAAGGCTTTGTGGAAAGCTTCAACCTTCTCCCTAGGTAGAGCCTTTGTGAAAAGGTCTTCAATTCTCCTATGTGGGTACATATGCCAAACTTATCTCTCTAGCAGAGAACCTCTCCCTGACATAATGATAGTGCACCTCAATGTGCTTAGTGTGAGCATGGAAGACAGGGTTCCTTGCAATTGCCAATGCACTCTAACAGTCAATGAAGATGGTGGTGGTACAAAATTGACCAACACCCAAATCAGCCATAAGGCATATGAGCCACACACACTCAACAATCACTGTGAAAGTTGCCCTATACTTAAGCTCACAACTACAAGTCGCTACAGTAGGATGCTTCTTGCTCAACCAAGATATGCATGAGATACTAAGCATGAAGCAAAAACCATTGGTGTACACACGGGTGCCATAGAAACCAACCTAGTTAGAGTAAAAAAAAGCATGTAAATCTGGCAATAATAATCCCCCCTTGGGATAAAACAATCCAAGTACTTGGGTACCACTCAAGTAGGGAAAAGTGTGCTTAATTGTCTGCCAATGCTTGACACCTAGGCAATGCATAAACATGCTCATTTATGAAATAGCAAACTGAATATCAGGCTGACTTATGCACAAGTAAATCAAGCATCCAATAGCCTCTTGATAGACTAGAATGACATCAAATGCATCTCCAGCATCATAAAGGCTCAACCATAACCATTTTCCATAGGAGTGGCAATAGGTTTGCAGTCCTAAAGGCCAATGTAATAAAGTAAGTTTATAATCTAGGGGTCCAATCGGTTCAGACAGATCTAAAATTGGACATCCTTTGGTCATCCGTGTGTATGACCAAAGATCTCGAGTTTAGACTTACTAGGAGGTCTTTTGCTCTTGTGAATAAGTGATCCATTCAGCTTAGTGGTTAAGTATCAAGGATGTGAAGGAGGAGGTCTTGGGTTCAATCCCCATGGAAGACATGGGGAGAGTATTTTGCCCAGAGACATCTAGAGCCTTCTAGAAGCATACACTTGAGTAAATCGAGTTAGCTGGGACATTTGGCACACATGCACTACATGGCCAACACATGGGTGGATACTACTCTAGAGCCTTCTAGAAGCATACACTTGAGTAAATCGAGTTAGCTGGGACATTTGGCACACATGTACTTACATGGCCAACACATGGATGGTTAGTATCCACCTGCTCAAGGTTGAACAATGATGGGGCGTCATCATTGTTGCCAGGTTCAATGGAGATCTTGTAGATGCATCTCTTTTCAATTTTATTGGAGAATTTGTATCTCGCATCACATCTCTTTCGCGTACGGATATTAACCAGAAAACGGATGCTCATCATCAGATTCTTATGAGAGATTCGAAATAGATGCTATCCCGCTATGGCACTAGGGGAGACTCGATCTCCTGACCTCACTCTCAAGGGCTGATGAGCTATCCATGATGGTGATGCAATGTTAGCGATTTATTTTATCTTACATTCCTTCGAACACTGTGGAAATTGCACCAGAAGCAAAAGTTTGTGTTTTTTCCAAAGTTACGCTTGTAGTTGACGGGCTTCGAACCCGACACCTTTGTCTTCTTGCAATTCACATTAAACACCAGCCCAGAGCACATTGGGTTAGCTACATAAGCTTTTAAAATCAGAGAGAAAACAATTCGGTTATGAACTGTCCGCAATGGATTTGAGCCCGTGACCTCTGTGGGAGCATGCGTTGCTCAAAACTGTAGAAGCAATGCTCGTTAAAGATCTGCTCAGGCTAGAAATCTATATTTATGTATGCTATTACAGAAGCTTGTATGTGACAAGCAAAAAGAGGAGTATAGCTTCACACCATGTAAGGGACTCGAACCCGTGCAACAAATGAAAGCCATTTCTTCTGTCCAAGACAGCAAACCACACTGAAGACAAGAAAAATGATTGCTTGATATGGTGCAAGCAGGGATCGAGCTCTTGCCTTTTGCTAACATAAATGCTGATCTATACACTCCGACAAAGAAATTCCTTGTTAATTTTTTTGCAAATTTATTTTACCAAAGATAAAAGAAGAATGTTTTTTATCAGATCGGGATTGATCTCTCAACCTTGCACTCCGAGCATACCTCCTCTAACCAACATATCGTGCAGTCCAATTTGATCTAATGCAGCTCTATGTAAAAGGTTGTGAATTACAACCAAAAGGTCAAAGGCATCTTCAATGCCTTCATATGGTGGCGTCTAAGTATTGAACCCAAGACGTTAAATAATAAGATCATCTCCACTGTCCATGAGATGCATGATTGTTCTCATATGATATTCTGTTTTATTATTATAGAATACTGTAGAAGCATCTACATAAAAGAGGAGGACAGGTGGAAGATCCAGTTTCGAACTTTTAACCTCTACGAGTGCGGACCTTTATCTTAACCACTGCTGCAAAGACAACGCTCGACTAGTACAACCAAACAAGCTTTAATATGTACAAATCTCTAGTAGAGACAAAATATAAGGAATTCTTTTATAGTCATTGGTTGCGGGGGTCGATCCCAAGACCTCTAGCGATAGAGAGAAGCGTTATGTCCATTACAATAGTAGTTACTATTTTGACTTGGTTTATTCTTTGCTAATTTCGAGCCAAGAACTTTTAGTTTTGGTATATTCTCTCAAGTTGGCTGCTATCCCCAACCGAACGTTATTACATACTTTGATGTCTTTGGTGATAAAAGCCAAAAATATTTGCAAATCCAAGCCAAATTCTTTGGAGATAAAGAAGGTGCTTTATATAATTCAAGAAAAGTTGTCCACAAAGTACCATCAAGTTGAAGTAGGGAACGAATCTTCAATTTTGAAAGCATTGTATTGAATTTAAGGAAAGCAAAATAGGAGAGCATTGAAGTATGAAAACACTTATCATGCACAGCCATGAATCTACGAAAGAATGTCTGGTGCATTTCTCCTTTTCAAAGAATTCTTTCATGCACAAAACACGTTTTCTTCTTTCTTGAAAAGATAGTTAATGCTCAAGTTGATGCACATGAGCGGTTATATCTTTTTAAAAGACTAGCAAGTAGAATGTTGTGCATGGATGATTGAAGAACATGCATTTTCAAGCTCAAGAATTGCTTGATTTAAGTTTGGGGCATGTAAGGAGAATGCTAACACATGCATGCACTCATGCATTTGCATGCAAGAACAAGTATTTGCATATTCATGATTGTTTGTTAAGTAGTTGAATACTTATACTTTCATTATCTTCTTCTTCAAACTTGACATAGATAGCTAGGGAAAATAATAAACTAAGTAGTTGCAAGGCTCCTGGCTGCCATGCAACTCAAGTACCTAGCTTGTTTTTTCCCAAACATGATACTTAGGTATCACAAATTAGGAGTCTTGATTAGGAAAAGCAGGTTTTTTGAAAGTCGTTTCATTTTTCTTGCTCATTGGAATGGCAAGAAAATAGAGCTGCTTGAAAGTTTTCATGATGACTCTAAGTTTACGAAAACTTAGAGAATCCTAACGACAAGCCTAGATATGGTTGTTAGCTTGGATTTGAAAAAAAAAAATCATGGAACTATTAAAGTTTTTTCTTTTCATCTTGACGATTGATGAACCTCAAAGAGGTGAATAATCTTAAAGAAGAAACCCAAGCCAAATTAATCTTTGGGAATCAAGATATTTTCCTAAAAGATATGTCAAAGTAATCTTTTGGAATTAAGCTATTTCCTAAAGATAAGCCAATAAAATGAAATGGTCTAGTTAACTATTTCATTGGTTAAAAAGAAATGTCTTTTAGCCAAGATTTCTTTTTAAAAGATCATTCCAGTAAAGAAAAAGATTCCAAGACAAATCATTGGCTTAGTGTTACTTGATTTCTTGGCAAGAATCGAAAAGTTCTTGAAAGGAAAAATCTCCCTAGATGTGAGACTAGAATTTTTCAAGAAAAGTTTGATAGCAAGTAGTTCCTAGTAATTCCCAAACCACGGGTATTGGTAATTAAGTCCAAATATTGATATAACCTGAAGGTATATCAAAGATGCTTAGCTTTGGAATCTGAGAGGCATCAGTGTTCGCCTGGACTTAAGATTGAGGGTAAGATCTCTCAAAATCCCATGGGTAACCAAAGAAGCTTATGGTAGTTTAGGAGATCTTAAAGATAAAGACTAAGTCTTTATTCTAGTCACAACGTCAACCAGACCTGATCAAACTTAGCCATGATTGTTCAAGAATGTGCATTGGAACTACTCTATAGACTGCCCAAGTATTGGCAATAAAATTCCTTTTGGGAATTATTCACTCAAGTTCCATTTATCCAATGGAAAATTGTGAAAAGAGTAAGATGTTGCAAGTATGAATAGAGTGAAGAAATTCCAAGAATGTAGTCTGCATATATGAAGATGGTACTTAAGTCTATGGAAGGTAAAACATAAATGTTTACCTATACTTGAAGGGATTTTGGTACAAATCCAAAGGGCATGATTGGATGCTTAGACTTAAGCAGTAGAGAGATTCCTATATAAAGTCTCGAGGTAGGTAACCTAAAGCATCAGTAAAGAAAGGAATCTAAAGATAAGAAGTCACAAGCTCTTGTCACTATAAATTGTTCAAGGATAAACCAATTGAACTTGAATATGTGAAAATTCAAGTACTTGGAATTCTGATTGGTTTTCATTTGAAAATCCTAGCAAAGAATAATGGATATTCTTTAAGAGGTTTTCAAGTTTCCAAGGCTAAGCACGTGATTGTTAGATGATCATGTGAAGGAATCAAAACCTAGAATATCAAGTTAGAGGTAATGTCTGAAACTTCTAAAGAATTGAAGTGAAAAGGTACTCTATCAAGATATGTTTAGACTTTAAGATAAAATTCACTCACACATCAATGTGAGTATAAAATAGGGTGGTATGGGACACCACATTTTATATTCGGATAGATGTAGGAAAGATGGTATGGGACATCAGACCATGAGATGATGATTATCTTTTAGTCCTAGATTGGATCTTAAAGTTAGGTTTGATCCTCAAGGGGAATTAAAACTTCAAAGAAGGAGTTTTAATTCAAGGAGGATAAAAGTAGTATCTCAAGATATTTCAAGATAACTTCAAGATCAAGGAAATAGAAGATATGAAGTAAATAACTTCCAAGATCTTCTTGAAGCACTTCAAGATAAAGTGTTGTTAATTCAAAAATATTTCATAAATTTCTGAAAAAAGTTGGACTTTGATTTTGAGTTGATCTTTTCAACCAAGGATTTGATTGACTAAATCAAGCATCAAGTTCCTAGTGTATCTTGGTAAATTCACTCTTTTGACTCAAAGAAATGCACAAGAATTGCATTCCCAGTAAGGAGTGAGAAAGACTGAATGTAACCTGAACTTAGTCTCAGGTGAAGCATTATTTGAATACAAAACTCATCAACAGAATCTCAATGGATCGACACACTAATGTTGGTTACCACACTAGTATCTTGTGGTTGGATGATGTTTTCGAGTAGTTTTTAATCTTTTTAAGAATCCAACTTATTTCTCAGAAAGCATTACCTTGTTGAAACAGATCTTTGAGAAGCTAAAGTCCTGAGTCATCTAGACTTTGACTCATATCAAGTTTACATATCTTGGAAGTTTGAATTGGTTGAACAGAGTTTTGGTTCTTTCTTTCTGCTCTCCAAATCTTTTGGATTTGACTCAGATACAGTATCTGAGTCTTTTCTCAAAAGTCGAGGGTTAGTTGGTTAGAACTAGGTAACTAAATTAAACATCCTTGATAGATGTTATCAATAAGAAACTTTTCAAACATCGAAAGATGAGAAGTTCAAGGTTGACTTATTCATTTGAGTTTGCTTCAAGTTATAGCATAAATGATTTCCTAGAGTTCAGTATACTCTAGAATAGAGAAGTTAGGAATTGCTCATCAAATTGACAATCCCAAAGAATTTCTAGCTCACAATTTTGAGAAAAGTGTCCTAAGTTGGACGATTTTCATTTTGAATTTGAATTGTTCAAGATAGAGTACGGTTGACTTAAAGAAAACGGTAAAATTTTTCCTACACTTTACATAGGATTTTTAAACACATTAGGACAAAGTAGTCCTCTAGTCAGATAAAAAAATCAAGTACCTATTGGATAGGAGTTAGCCATTGTACAAACATCCAAGTTAGATGTTTGGGACAACCAAACTTCAAGTTTTCCAAACCAAATTCAAAGTGAATCAAGAGTTCTCAAAGTTTTTCCAAGGACAAGAATCCTGCCTTCATTACTAAGTCCATGCACGAGTCATGCCCAGAAATGGACTGGTAATTTGAATCCATCCAGTTCACATGTTTGTGCCTAGATCGCACATCAAGAAACTCTGAATTGGCCAAGGATGTTTTTAGATCCACCCTTATTATTCATTCACTACTTTGAACTTTGACCAGTTTATCAAAGTGCAAAGATAGTGGTTTGAATCATTTGGGCAGGGATACCACCACAGAGATGAGACATGTTCTTTCAATTCTAGAACATGACCATGTTCTTCCAGTTTTAGAACATGAGGCTTGGGGGTTGCCTACAGTAGATACATAGCTCTATTTTGTTGGAGATAGACGTCTGTGGAAGCACGCGAACAGCACAAGGAAGATGAAGAAGCTTGGAGCACAAACACACAATACTGAATGTATTACTAGAGAATGTACAAAGATAAGTAGCCCATTAGGGCAATAGGCGTATATACAAGCCAGGGGAAAAAAACCTCCTAAAGAGGGAAAAAAGTGCCCCGGCCGTCCTAGAGTGTTCACACACATCACTACCTAAATATATCAACAAGTCCCCCCTGGGAGTAATGCGGTGAACAAGGAGCTGGCACTCATGTATAAGGAAGTGCCAAGATATGTGGAAATCACTCCACAAAAGGAAGTAAGCCCAAAGCTTTGCGGAAAGCTTCAAACTTCTCCCTAGGTAGAGCCTTCGTGAAAAGGTCTGCAATTTTCTCCTACGTGGGCACATATGCCAAGCTAATCTCCCCAACAGAGAACCTCTTCCTGACATAGTGATAATGCACCTCAATGTGCTTAGTGCGAGCATGGAACACATGGTTCCTCGCAACTGCCAATGCGCTCTGACTGTCAGTGAAGATGGTGGTGGCAGAAGACTGGCCAACACCCAAATCCGCCATAAGGCGTCTGAGCCACACACACTCAACAGTCGCTGTGAAAGCTGCCCTATACTCAGCCTCACAACTGGAAGTGGCCACAGTAGGCTGCTTCTTGCTCAACCAAGATATACATGAGCTACCAAGCATGAAGCAAAAACCACTGGTGGACACACGAGTGTCATAGCAACCAGCCCAATCTGAGTCAGAAAAAGCATGCAAATCTGGCGGTAGTGATCCCCGCTTGGGATAAAACAACCCAAGTAGCCGAGTACCACTCAAGTAGCGAAAGATGCGCTTAACCGCTTTCCAATGCGTGACTCCTGGGCAATGCATAAACCTGCTCATCTGTGAGATAGCAAACTGAATATCTGGCCGAGTAATGCATAAGTAAATCAAGCATCCAACAGCCTGCTGATAGAGAACAGCATCAAATGCATCTCCAGCATCATGAAGACTCAATTGTAAACCTGTCTCCATAGGAGTGGCAATAGGCTTACAGTCTTCAAGGCCAAAACTCTGCAATAATGTGTCAATATATTTCGTTTGATACAAAGCCATTCCAGCATCAACGTGCATAAACTGAATGCCCAAATAGTGATGCAAATGCCCCAAATCAGACATCTCAAATGAGGCATGCAAATCAGCCTTAAAATCAGCAATATGTGTCTCAATAGGACCAGTGAGCAGCATGTCATCAACATAGACAACAATGATCAGAAGCACATCATTAGCACGTTTAACATATAAGGTGCTTTCAGTTGGACTGTTCTCAAAACCATGTGCAATCAGATAGGCATGTATCTTCTCATACCAAGCACGTGGTGCTTGCTTTAAACCATATAATGCCTTCTTTAACCTGCAAACCTGGTTTTCATGCCCTTTCTACACAAAGCCACGGGGCTGAAAAACATACACTTCTTCATGCAAGTCACCATTCAGAAATGTTGTTTTAATGTCCAACTGATGTACATTCCAACCATGATGGGCTGCAAGTGCACAAATGCTCCGAATAGTAGTCATACGGCATGTAGGTGCAAAGGTCTCATCAAAATCAATGCCTCTTTCCTGTGCATAACCCTTTGCAACAAGCCTAGCCTTATACCTGTCAACTGTACCATCAGGTTTACGCTTCAGCTTGTATACCCACTTAGTGCCAATGGCCTTCTTGACAGGAGGCAAGTCACATAAAGACCACGTACCATTCTTCATTATAGCATCATATTTAGATTGCATAGCAGCCATCCAATTTTCTGAATTTTGTGCTTCATCAAAAGAAACAGGCTCATTCTCATCACAGAGACTAGATGCAGCCATAGCATAGCAATCTGATGCAAAGGAGGCACTATGAGAGCCTGAACGAGTACGATATGACAAAGGTGCATCTAATTTGCTATCACGCAAAGTCTGCACCAGCCATTTTGGCATAGTTTTTGCCTGCTCAATATCAGCTCTCTCATCAACAAGTGCATCATGTAAATTTGCATCAGAAATGGAATGATTTGCATCATCATATGAAACCTGCAAAGGCTAAGAAGTTGCCTCATTAGGACTAGCACTAGCCTATCCACCTGTAAAAAGAGGCATCAAAGTATCATACATGTCGTTGGAGCTAACAAATGTCTCCTTAGTACATGAAAGCAATGGCTGAATAGCATCTTCCACAAATAGAACATCACGACTAACCAGAATGCATTTAGTCTGTGGATGATACAGACGATAGCCTTTACTTTCAGAACTGTACCCAACAAAAATACATTTTACTGCCTTATCATCCAATTTTCTGCGATGTTGTTCAGGCACTAATGCATATGCCAAACAACCAAAAACACGCAGATGAGCAACAGATGGCTTGCCGTCATGCCAAGCCTCATATGGAGTGATAGACTGCAACGCTTTAGTGGGACACCTGTTCAGTACATATGCTGCACACATGACAGCCTCAAGCCAGAAACTATGTGGTAAAGCCTGACTTTTGACCATGCACCTCGCCATCTCCATGAGTGACCTGTTCTTTCGTTCAGCAACTCTATTCTGTTGAGGTGTATACGGCACTGTACACTGGTGTTTTATCCCACGTTAAGCCAGAAATGCATTAAAATCTTAAGACATATATTCCCCCCCTCGATCAGAACAGAGGGTGCCCATTTTACATGCTGACAGATTTTGAGCCAAAACCAAAAACTGTTTGAAGCACATGAACACTTCGGACTTTGCTTTGAGTGGATATACACATGCATGCCTGGAAAAATCATCAATGAAAGTCACGAAGTAAAGGTAATTTCCAAAAGAGGATGTCTGCATAGGACCACAGACATCACTATGTACAAGCTGTAATTTCTGCATAGCCCGAACTGAACCATCTTTTGGGAAGGAAGAACGCTGCATTTTGCCCAAAATACAGCCTTCACAAACATGTTTTCCAGGTGCCTCAAGTTTGGGCAAAGAGGACACCATTTCAGATTTTTGCATGCGTAACAAACTAGCAAAATTTAGATGACCAAAGCGTGCATGCCAAAGCTTTGCATCTGACATAGCCTGAGAATCATGAACTGCACATGCCGAATCATTCACAGATTTTTCATAGTCTATGAGCTTGTACAGCCCACGACATAAAATGACAGAAGCAATAATCACATCGCCATTTGAGAGATCATGGACTTTACACCTGTCATCAACGAAATTTCACAACCAAGCCAATCTTGGCTAATGCAGAAACTGATAACAGGTTCTTTTTTATCCCTGGCACAAATAAAGCATCTAACAAAGTGAAAGAACTACCATCAACAGTAGTCAGAATGATCTTACCAACTCCCATAACAGGATAAGAGGAGTTATTGGCGCATGTGACAGTATTCCCTGGAGGGGCAGGCTCGAGTGAAGAGAAGAAACTACGCTGCGAGGTAATATGTTTGGTCGCCCCACTATCAAAGTACAAAACATCTGAGTCTACTGCAGACATGCACTGATCATGAGAAGATGGGTCAAAACTGCAGACAGTAGTAAACGCCCATTCTTCTTCCTGCACAAGATTTGCAGACTCTGTTTTTGGTGTAGAGGCCTCTGCAACAACCATTCCAGCCTCTTTCTTCTTTGCCTCTTTAGCAGCCAGTTTTGGACAGTTCTTTATAATATGATCATTTCCTTTACAGTACTTGCAGAACAATTTCTGCTTTTCTGATTTCTTCTCATCTTTATCCTGGTTCTTCGATTGTGCAGCATTTGCAGATTTTTGCTTACTAGTAGAAGAGCTCCATTTTCCTTTGCCCTTCTGACTAGCCAAGAAAGCTTGATCTGCAACACGCATAATGGACCTGTTCTGCCTCGACTGATCTTCCTACAACAGAACAGAGACTAATTCTTCAAATGACAAGGCATTCGGATTGCCTTTCATCATCAACCAAAGACTAGAGGCAAAACTCTGATATGAATCAGGAAGACCATTCAGAACGGTCTGCACAAGTGAGCTATCTGGTATAACCTCATCAGCAGAAATCAATTGTTCCTTCAGGTCTTTGATCTTTGTAAGAAAATTGTCCATAGAATCACCTTCATTCATGTGCTCACTCTCCAACTGTTTTCGGAGATAAGCAACATGAGCCTCATTCCTAGCCTGGTACAAAGTGGTAAGTGTATCCCAAGCATCCTTTGCTGTTCTGCAAGAGCGAATGTGAGGAATAATGGCACGTTTGACAGATAAAGTTATCAATGCATGTGCCTGGGCATCTCTGCCATCCCAACGAATCTGCTCTGTAGTAGGTGCAACAGAAACAGCAGCACAAACAGGAATCTGCGGAATATCATCTTCGACACCATCTTCATCAGCTCCAACACCTGTATTTGTAGTACCTGTCATTACAGGTGTAACAAGACGTCTTTCAACACCCTGCACAATGTTCCACAATCCTTTTGCAACCAGTACATGTCGCATCATATAAGCCCATAATGGGTAGTTGGTACCATCCAACTTATCCTCAACAGCCAACATACGGAATACATCACTGCTTTCAGCCATGGCCGGTGACTAAAATACCTTGATGCAGAAAATTGACTGTATCTCAAAAAGTTGAACGGAACTGCCCAGACGAGTTCTACTAGACCTGTAGCAGACTTCGAGACGCTTAAACTGGCGAACAGAAACTGATATATACCTTTGGCACAAAAGGACGAAATAGCTTGCACAAGCGCTGCGATAGTGCGTTCGGAGGCCGAAACGAGCTCAGATCGCGATTTCGGCACCACACAGCAAAGTTGTTTTGATCTCGGAAACACCCTGAGTATGCTCACCAAATTTCGTGTGAATCTGAGACTGCAAACGGAGGAGTATCGACGGCACCCTAGAAGAAGCGACGACCTGCTCTGATACCAATTGTTGGAGATAGACGTCTGTGGAAGCACGCGAACAACACAAGGAAGAAGAAGAAGCTTGGAGCACAAACACACAATACTGAATGTATTACTAGAGAATGTACAAGGATAAGTAGCCCATTAGGGAAATAGGCGTATATACAAGCAAAGGGAAAAAAACCTCCTAAAGAGGGAAGAAACTTCCCCGGCCGTCCTAGAGTGTTCACACACATCACTACCTAAATATATCAACATATTTTCAAGGATGAAAATATTTTTCCAAGGGGGGAAGAATGTAATAAAGTAAGTCTATGATCTAGGGATCCATTCGGTTGAGACAGATCTAAAATCGGACATCGTTTGGTCATTCGTGTGTCTGACCAAAGATCTCGAGTTTAGACTTACTAGGAGGTCTTGTGTTCTTGTCAACAAGTGATCCATTTAGCTTAGTGGTTAAGTCTCAAGGATGTGAAGGAGGAGGTCTTGGGTTCAATCCCCATGGGGGACATGGGAAGAGTATTTTTTCCAAAGAGATCTAGAGCCTTGTAGAAGCATACACTTGAGTTAACTCAAGTTAACTGGGACACTTGGTGTACATGAAGTTACATGGCTGACACATGCATGGTTAGTATCCACCTGCCTAAGAAGGCAATCCCTTGGAGAGAGATATATATAGAGGCATTTGGTTGGGAGGAGAGTCATCTCTCTAGCATATGGTGGTCGTAATCTTGCATCCAAAATGTTGCAATAATATGTCAATATATGTTTTTTGACACAAAGTTATACTTGCATAAATTGAATGACCAAATAATGATGCAAATGCCCCAAATCTGACATCTCAAATGAGGCATGCAAATCAACCTTATAATGAGCAATATGCTTCTCATTAGGACCAGTGAGCAACATGTCATCAACATAGAAAACAATGATCAGAAGCACATCATTTGCACGCTTAACATACAAGGTGCTCTCACTTCGACTGTTCTCAAAATGATGTCCAATCAAGTAGGCATGTATCTTTTCATACCAAGTACATGGTGCTTGTTTCAAACCATATAATGCCTTTTTCAACCTACACACTTTGTTTTCATGCCCTTTCTATACAAAACCACAAGGCTTAAAAACATACACTCCTCCATGTGATTCATCATTCAGAAATGCAGTTTTAATGTCCAATTGATGTACATTCCAACCATGATGAGTTGCAAGTGCACAGATGCTACGAACAGTAGTCATTCAACATGTAGGAACAAATCAAAATCAATGCCTCTTTCTTGAGCATCATTTTACAATAAGCCTAGCCTTTATACATGTCAACTATTCCATTAAGCTTATGGTTCAAACAAAATAGGCTCGTTCTCATCATAAAGACTAGAGGCAATCATACCATAGAAACCTTATGCAAAAGATACACTATGAGAGCCTGAACGACTATCATATGATAGAGGTGCATCTAATTTGCTATCTTGCAAAGTCAGCACCAGCCCATTAGTCATAGTTTTTGCCTCCTTTATATCATACCTCTCATCAATAAGTACATCATGTAAATCTAAATTAGAAATGAAATGATTTGCATTATAATGTGGAACCTATAGAGGCTCAAAAATTGCCTCATTTGAACCAGTACTAGATTGTCCACCTATAAAAAGATGTAGCAAAGTGTCATACAAATCTTCAGAGCTATTTGATGCCTCCTTAGTACATGAAAGTAATGGTTGGATTGCATCTTCCACAAAAACAACATCATGGCTAACCAAAATGTGTTTAGTGTTTGGATGATACAGACGATAACCTTTGCTTTCAGAACTATACCCAAAAAAAAACATTTCACTACTTTATCATCCTTTCCTACGTTATTCTTTAGGCACCAATGCATATGCCAGAAAACCAAACACATGCAGATGAGCAACAGATGGCTTGCGACCATGTCAAGCCTCATATGGAGTGATAGATTGCAAGGGTTTAGAGGGATACCTATTAAGTACATATGCTTCATACATAATAGCTTCAAGCCAAAAACTATGTGGTAAAGCGTGAATCTTCACCATACAGATCGCCATCTTCATGTGTGACATGTTCTTCCTTTTAATAACTCCATTCTGTTGAGGTGTATACAACACTATACACTAATGTTTTATCCGATGTTCAGTCAGAAATGCATTAAAATCAAAAGACATATATGCCCCTCCCTGTCCCCTCCCCCCCCCGATCAGAATGGAGGGTGCCCATTTTACATGCTAACATAGTTTCAACCAGAACCAAAAACTATTTGAAGCACATAAACACTTCCAACTTTGTTTTCAATGAATATACTCATGCATGCCTAGAAAAATCATCAATGAAAGTCACGAAGTAAAGATAATTCCCAAAAGAAAGCTTCTACATAGGACCACAAACATCACTATGGACAAGTTATAATTTCTGAGTATCTCATACTGGACCATCTTTTGGGAAAGAGGAATGTTGCATTTTTCCCAAAATACAACCTTCATAGACATATTTACTAGGTGCCTTAAGTTTGGGCAGAGAAGACACCATTTCAGATTTTTGCA
This sequence comes from Ceratopteris richardii, assembly GCA_020310875.1. Classification (NCBI taxonomy): domain Eukaryota; kingdom Viridiplantae; phylum Streptophyta; class Polypodiopsida; order Polypodiales; family Pteridaceae; genus Ceratopteris; species Ceratopteris richardii. The sequence continues at coordinate 63,357,371 of CM035414.1, read as the reverse complement.
AGCATAGCAAACTAGCAAAATGCAGATGACCAAAGTGTGCATGCCAAAGCTTTGCATCTGACATAGCCTAAGAATCTTGAACTGCACATGCTGAATCATTCATAGATTTCAGATAATCTATGAGCTTATGCAGCCCATGACATAAAATGCTAGAAGCAATAATGACATCGCCATTTGATAGATCATGAATATACATCTGTCTTCAACAAATTTCACAACCAAGCTGATATTGGCTAATCTGGATATTAATAATAGATTTTTCTTGATCCCTGACACAAATAAAGCATTCAACAATGTAAAAGAACTACCATCAATAGTAGTCAGAATGATCTTACCAACTTATATGATAGGATAAGAGGGGTTATTGGCACATATGACAATATTCCGTGTAGGGTAGGCTCAAGTTCAATGAAGAAACTATGCACCAAGGTAATATGTTTGGTTGCCCCACTATCAAAGTACCAAATATCTAAGTCTACTACAAACATACACTGTTTATGAGAAGATGGGTCATAACTGCAAAAAGTAGTAAATGCCCATTCTTTATTCCGGACAAGATTTGTAGACTCTGATTTGGGTCTAGAGGTATCTGCAACCATTCCAGCCTATTTTTTCTTTCCTCTTTTGCTACCTATTTTGGACAACTCTTTATGATGTGATCATTTCCTTTATAGTATTTGCAAAACGATTTTTGCTTTTTTGTTTTCTTCTCATATTTTTCATCCTTCTTTGAGTGTGCTAAATTAGCAGATTTCTACTTACTAGTAGATAAGCTCCATTTACCTTTGCCCTTTTGACTAGCCTCGAAAGCTTGATCTGCAACAGGCATAATGGACATATTCTACCTAGACTGATCTTCTAGCAACAGAACAGAGATTAAGTCCTCAAATGTTAAGGCATTTGGATTGCCTTTCATCATCAATCAAAGGGTAGAAGCAAAGCTCTTATATGAATCTAGAAGAACATTCAGAATACCCTCCAGAAGTGAACTGACTTGCAAGATTCCATGATCATAACTCAACTTCTCCTTCAAATCTTTGATCTTTGTCAAAAAACTTTCCATGGAATCTCCTTCATTCATGTGCTCCCTCTCCAACTGTTTTTAGAGGTAAGGAACACGAGCCTCATTCCTTGCCTTGGATAAGGTGGTAAGTATATCCCAAACATCCTTTGCTATTTTGCAAGAGAAAATGTGAGGAATAATGTCATGTTTGATAGACAAGGTTGTCAATGCATGAGCCTGAGCATCTTTTCCATCCCAAAAAAGTTGCTCTATAATAGGTGCAACAAGAACCACAACACAAATAGGAACTTGAAGAACATCATTTTCAACACCATTTGCATCATCTTTAGTAATTGTATTTGTAGGTGTAACAAGACATTTTTCAACACCCTACACAATATTCAGTCCTTTTGCTACCAATACATGATGCATCATGTATGCCCATAATCAATAACTGGTACCATCCAACTTATCCTCAACAACCAACATATAGAATACATCACTGCTTTCAACCATAGCCATTGACTAAAATACCCTAATGCAGAAAAATGATTGTATCTCAAAAAGTTGAATAGAATTGCCTTGTCAATTTTTGCTAAGCTTGTAGCAGACTTTGAGGTTCTTACATTGGTGAAAGAAAACCTGTATATATATTTGGCACAAAAAGATAAAATTTCTTGCACATGTGTTGCAATAGCATCTGAGTATGCTCATCAATTTTCATAAGATTGTGAGACTATGATTAGAGGGGTGTCGACGATGCCCTAGATGAAGTGGTGATCTACTCTAATACCAGTTATTAGAGTTTGAGGTCTATAGAAGCACGTGGATAGCACAAGGAAGAAGAAGAAGCTTGAAGCACGACACACAATAGTAAATGTATTACCAAGAGAATATACCAAGGTAAGTGACCCATTAGGGTTATAGGCATTATATACAAGCAGGGGGGAAAACCATCCGAAAAAGGTATAAAAGGGTCTCGATGGTCCTGGTGTGTTCACACACATCACTACCAAAATATATCAACATTGGGATCCTATATTTCCAATACAATTCAAAAATTTACTCATATGCACATTGCATGTTGAGCTTAGAATCATAAAGTTTGTTCATTGTCACTTAGAATTATTATGCATATTCCATCAAACCTAAAGTGTTTGTAGATGAATCTATGAAAAAATGTGTAGCTTTACTCTTAGAAGTGGGATCTCATGGTGGAGATGTTCATACAAAGCTATGACAAGGCACAAATGTTGCACTATAAGATGTGTCAATGGGAGGTACAAAGGAAAGAAGGTTTTTAGCAATAGTAATGGTAAACAAGTTAATGCAATGTGGGATGGTTGCAAAGAATTTTCTAAGGTTACAGCAAATGTAAAGAGATATCCAACATTAACAAAGAAAAGAATGGAGGTGTGGCCTAAGATTGAAGTTTTGTAGATCATGAGGCAACAAGTTAATTCATATGTGTATGTGATTGACTTCGAAAAGGCAATCATATAGCTTATAACAACTATCAAGAATTTCGGAGTGTCAAAGAAATAACTTACGACTTTCTAAGTTTCAAGGAGATTGGGTTTTACCATTTTCACTTCAAATAAATTTCCCTTTGTCTTAATCTTGGTTTTTTTTATAGCATATTCATTTTTTGCATGGTCATTACTTTGTAGCAAAAGGATCACTTGCCACATGGAACACTCATCGGATGAAAAAGTCTCATTATCAAGCTCGTAGAAGCTTATTGATATGCACAAGATTGAAAAAAAATATTCCACTCAAAGAGATTTTTGATTGGTTCTTTAGAATGCAAATACTAAGGAGTTCATCCCAAATATTATCAGTAGATTGAAACTATAGAGATCATGGCATTTTAATATGAGGATTTGTAAACTACCAAAGTCCATCTAGGACTAAAACAGGATTAAATACAAGAATAATGAAATCTCATTCTAATGTGAATCTCAAGAAATAGAGATCAAATAAAAAGGGATTTACAATATCTTTTGTTACTTTTAGAAGAAATTTAAATATGGATGTACAAACAAGATAATCTTATGTAACAACAAGATTGATAATCTTATGTAACAACAAGATTGATGAGACTTTTGGATGAGCTTCACTATATCTAGGATGTTCTTTCCTCTTGTAATGAGCAAGACTTTTTTACATCTGAGGCATGAGTAGCTAGTGCATAGTTCAAATAGCAAAGGAAATAACCAGCTCTTGAAGCACTTAACCTTGGGGAATAGCCAAATATCCTTACAGGAGTTGTTAAATATCCTTATTGGAGTTGTTCTTGGAAGAAGCAAGAATGGCCTATATATTTTTATAGGGCCTTCACAAAGAATAGTACAAAATCAAGTTCTTCACAATACAACTTATGGACAACAGAAAATAAATCTTGATTCATCTTTGGAAGATAGTCAAAAATTGAATGTATATCCACTTTTTCTTTTTCTTTAGTTTCTAAATTTCCCATTGAGCTTTTCTCTCTACTTATATAATTATTTTCATCATATATGGATAGCTGCAAAAAAATAAAGAATTTAGTAGGTTTGCATCAAGATTCTAACATAGGCCCGATCAAAGGAATTAGGCTCGTCAAAAAATGGATAAGCCTTAGTGCTTGAATGGTCTGCATCCAAGAATCATATGAAACAATTATTATTTCATTGATTTCTTTTGATATAATTTATTTTTTTATAATGAAGTAGATAATTATGGAGAAAACAAGAAAACTTAAATGGAATGTCTTATGCTTCTTAGGCAAAAACAATTCAAGCAATTAGGCTCATCCAAGATTTTCTAATGAGCTTAATCGCTTGCATTGATCATTCCTTAGAATCATAAGATGTGTCGGGTTAGTTTAATTATTTATTTTGAAAATATCTATTTTTTATTGTTGATATATATTGGTAGTGATGTGTCTAGACACACTTAGGACCATTGTGGCACTTTTTGAAATCTTTAGGATGTTTTCCCCCGGCTTGTATATGTGTCTATAATCCGAATGGTTCATTGATATTTGTAAATTCACTTGGTGATACATTTTGTATTGTATTGTGCTCGAAACTTCTTCTTCTTCCTTTTGCAGTTCATGTGCTTCTACAGACCTAGAACTCCAACGATCGATATGAAAGCAATTCATCGCTTCATCTAGGGTGTCATTGACACCCCTCAATCTACAGTCTCAAAAGTGCAAGAAAATTGGTGATCATACTCAAGGCGATTAGGAGTTCAAAACAACTTCGCTATGTGAAGACAAAATTTTGATATGAGCACGTTTTGGCATCCAAACACACTATCACAATGATTGTGAAAGAATTTTTTCCTTTTGTGCCAAACATATATAAAAGCTTTGGTTCACCAATACAAGCATCTCGAAATCTGCAACAGGTTTAGCAGAGCTGAACATGGTTGTTTATGTTCAACTTTCTGAGATATAATCATTTTTCTCCATGAGGGAATTTACTCATTAGACATGACAAAAAGCAATGATGTATTATCCTGTATGTTGGGTATTTAGGATATGTTGAATGTTAATAATTACCCATTGTGGACATATGTAATGCATCATGTATTAGTAGCAAAAGGGTTGTGGAATATTGTGCAAAGTGTTGAAAAATGTCCTACTACACCTACAAATATAGTTATTGAAGGTCATTCAAATGGCATTGAGGATGATGATCTTGAATCTCCTAGTCATGTTGTGGTTCCTATTGAACCTATTGTAGAGAAACTTTGTTGGGATATCAGAGATGCTCAAGCATGTTAGGCCATCAGATATATTAGTAAATTTTTTTTATTTTTTTTTTTTGATCTTTATAATTTCAAATGAAAAATCCTAACTAAAAAGGCAAGACTGTACCTTGTAAATTTTTGATGAATTAATGAAAAGGTGCACGGAGCCTGTTGAGAAAGAGGATCACCAAGTGCATATGCCAGCGATTCTGGTCAGCTTCAGGCATAGATTCTTTACAAATTGTGGTGCCAATAGTTTCAGTAAGTTGCTTGTCTATCTATCTATGTCTATTGAAGACTATAACGGATAATTTTTTGTACAAGTTATTGTTGAATATCTAAGCGATGGTGCAAATTAAAACAGTGAAGATTGGTAGGATAGTGTGATATATTTATGGTGGCATAATTCTCCAATAGTCTATTCGGTAGAGACATACTTGTTTACAAATTGCCATGTCTGACATTTGTATGACCTGATGTCATCGTCTGATTGATGTAATTGAAGATTATTCATAATCTCTTAGAAGTTGACTATAAGGCAAAATTTAGAGACTTAGAGTAATCTAGTTCATCCCACCCAAGAACCCCAAGTTACCCTATTTCTATAATGAGATATGGTGAAAGATACACAAAGTATGAGAGTGACAAGCAACTAGTACGAGTAAATTGTGCATTAGGTGCACTACCGGAAAGAACTAAAAGTGTGATAGCACTAAACGTGAAAATTGCAAGTAATCATAGGGAATTATGCAAGTACTAGAAAAAAAGGATTTTTTGATTTCTGTCTACAAAAATTATCAAAAAATTCTTCGATACATTCTAGTAAAATTCCAGTATCCATTGAAGGTTCCGTTAATGCAAAACTAGCAACTGATCAAGAGATGAAATGAGACAATCAGATTTTTTGGGCAAAAATGTGAAAAGAAACAATTGTGGATATTCATAAAATCATAAAAGAACATCTCCCAAAACCAACAAGTACGAGCAGAATATGGAGGATATGGATGGAAAGAAAAGTTAGAACAACTTTCCAAGATTTTGGAGTAGAAAAAAGATACTTATGAATAGTGAATCGGAACCACTTTAATAGTGGAATTCAACACCTCTCGTAAAGGGGGCACAACATGAGGGACAACTACCCTCCACAAGTTCGAATTTTGAAAATGTAGTGAATGTTATAGAAGAATTTAGCCTTAGAACCATAATGGATTTAGGACTACTTCAGTGGAGGTAGTACCCAACCAATATGACGTATGCCAAATTTGGTAGATTCCAAGGTGATGACCTAGACATGCATGTTGGTGCTTTTGAGATTAATTATGATGTATTGGAAAATCCTAGAGATGGCACATACAAAGCCCAAGTGTTCCAGTCGACCCTGGTGAATGAAGCCACATAATGGTCGATTGAATTTGATCTGATTCATTTATGACAATATAATGCAGTACACGATGTCTTCTCACAGAGATTTCAACTAAAGAAAAGTTCAGCTCAAATATTTTATTTCTTACAAAACAATAAACAAAATTCAAACCAAGGAATACAAGAATATGAAACTATTTTTTCAACATATTTAAGATGGTTACCAACAACAATTGCATCTTTGTTGAAAGATAAGACTACACAATGGTCTGTAAATGGGTTGAACCCCTAGCTATGACAAATTATGATCATGTGATGCATTAGAGGGAGGCATTTGGACACATTTATAGATATGGAAGTGTAATTAGAACATAAAATTGGAGGCTTTGCTAAAGATCTAGACTAGATACAAATAGGGAAGAACAAAACTAAGGAACCATTGAAACATGTAAGAATTTGGGAGATATTGTTGCCAATTTTCCCTTGAATCAAATCTACTCCATACCCGATATATCCCTCTTTTTTACCACAAAATCAAGGGAATTACAATTTTTCATGCTAGAATCAAGGAAATCCGAATTCCAACAACAGAGGAATGTAGATATGCTGCCATTTTTATGATGAATTGGGACACATTTGAAGGCACTCCAAGGATGTCCAAGATTAGGAAAATGAAAGAAGGAAAGACAAATCCTATGAGAAATATGGTCATCATAATGTTGGTTGATGTATTGATTACCACTATGCGAATGCAATCAAGATGGGTATTGCAACCAGCTATAGAGGCATTAGATCTGGGTTTCAAGGAGCAATAGTGTATGGTGGAAAAAGCGGCCAAGTGGGCTTAGGCACAAGCCCCAATCTTTCCTTCACCTAAGCTCGTAAATGACCATGAACTTGATGTGCCACCAAAAAGCATACTAGTTTCAATATCTAGAAAGGGTACACCACCTCGAGAACCAGATACAATGGTTGATCATGTGGTTCCTTTAATTATTGTGTGGTATAAGAATCAACATATATCTTGAAGGGCTTTGGTGTGCAGAACAAGAGGAGGAAGGAGGAGATGGAGGGAGAGAGAAGAGAGGAGAGACGCGCGGACATGCGTGGGAGCCTCGAAACCCACATAATGATCTCCCTTGAGGCAATGCTCTATATATGATGTATATATATGAATATGGGGGTAAGGTCACATGACCCTTACATCCCCAACAATCTCCCACTTAAGGGTCAATGTGACCATAAGTGGTAACATATACAAAGAATGATGTAGGACTATACACTAATGTACAGGAAGAGTCCGGATCTCTACCCATACCAAATCAGCCTACACCAACAGCCTAAAACAAAGTGTATCCATGCACCTCAAACTGCTCTAGACTCATATCGATAAGAGTCGAGCTCATATCTGACTGATGCAAGAACTCATGAAGTTCCTGCAAAGCTCCCACTCGCTCTATGCCTATGTCAATCATCGAATGACTGACAACTCCAAGTGCAAATGCTCCAATAGCAACTGCAATGTCTGGTCTCGAGCATAACAACTCGTACATCAGACTCCCTAATGCTGACGAAACATGTGCTATCGTGGCTAACCTAAGCATGTTAGCCATGCCTATATCCGTGGCATCCAAAGCACCATCGTCAAGACCAACATGTCCTGATATATCTGTGTCAACATCTGGCATGAGCGAATCCAAGAATGACTGCATAACTGCTGACTCCTCAACATCCAAATCAGCCATCCTATCAACCAAGGATGTGTCTAGCTGTGCATCCTGAGAGCTAATATGCTCTGGTATACACTGTGAATCATAAGAGCTATCGTGCTCTACCACACTAAGTGTATCATCATGCTCCACATGAGCTAACTGCACAACATCAACACCAAGATCCAAGTGATGATCACACTCTAACTGAGTATCATCACAATGCTCTATATGAACATCTACATCATGCTCCAAAGCATCCAACTGATCATCCAAAATATGCTCCATATGAGCATCCATATGATCAAGAAAATCATGCTCTATACAAGCATAATAAGCATCTATATCATGCTCTACATATGCATCCATCTGAGCATCTGAATCATGCCATACATGTGCATCAAGAATGTCAATAGACCTATCTGTAGATCGACAAAATGAGACATGACGAGTCTCACACCGCACATAAGGCTGAACTCCCACTGAGACGAGACTGTCTCTCACATGAAGTACCTGCAGTGGATACTTGTGCCCAATCCTAGCACCTCTGACAAGCGTAAGCTGTCCCAACTGCAACTGAAAATGATGCTCACCAAGGAATGCATAACATCTGCTCTCCTGTAACTGGCTAACTGAAATCAAGCTCATAGGGAATGAAGGCACATAGCGTACATGTCTGAGCATAAGTGATGCTCCACTAGGTAGCATAAGGCATACATCTCCTGCACCCTCAATCTCATATGTCGTACCATCAGGCATGTGCACACATCCACGACTCTCACCTAAGAATCGGCAAAACCACTCACGATGTGGAGTAATATGAAAAGTGGCTAATGCATCAAGCAACCAAGCCATATGTGTGCTATCCAATGAACAAGAGGAATCATGAGATGCACTATAGGAGAAAGTGATATCACCATCATTAGCATAATCAACTACCATAGGCTCTCCTGAAACCACTACCTGACCTACATCACGTGCATATCTCTGATGTCGTCGTCGCATCCGCCTGAAGCAACGTCGTCAAATATGGCCCTCATGACCACAATGCCAACATCGAAGTCGTAGATGTGATCTATGTCTCACATGAGTCAATGGACTCGCATACATATCATGTAGTCTCTGCCATACATAACATACATAACAGACTCATATATAGAATCCACAAGCTGTAATCGGATAGTGGAGCTTGCCAATGCATCCATATCCATCCATACGTGGTCGGGCATGTCACGAGGCCTCTGTGCATCTCTATGCACATACATGTGTAACCCTGCACGAACCAATGTATGCCACATCTGAGCTTTCCATCTCGGAAAGTCAGTGCCATCAAATCGAGAAGACATCATGCTGGCAATCCAAGAGACTAGCAATGTAACAAGAGACTAGAAACAATACTCTATCCTCAATAGGATCACACCTGCATATCCATATGCATAACTCACATCATAAATCTCTCACTTGAGAAGAAACCATGTGAACCACCTGTCACATAACCATGCATCTAGCATGCACATAAAAACACGAGCATAAGCCTGCTCACCAAGTCTCCAAAGTGATCAAGTAGATGTGAAAGAATCCTAGGAAAATTTTGACAGAGTATTCCCTGTAAACTGAGCAATCAAACAATATAGCCAATAACCAAAGAACAATAAGTAACCTATCACCACCTGTCACTGATCCAACCAAAGATAATGGCAACTACACATGCCAAAAACTAATGGCAATACACGCCAATACAATGGTAATGCACCTCCCACTCAAGAATTAATCTTGCAAGATGGTCCAACCTATCACAAATAACATGTGACCAAGTCCAAATGAATGGAGATAAACAATGATCCAAAGCTATCGCACAAGCTTCAAGATCCACTAGAGCTCCTTTCTAGCATAAAAGTCGATGAAATTTCAACAGCATCTCCTCTGTAAAATGGACTCTAAAACCAAAATAACCATGTGGGAATCACCATCCACATATGCCAAGAATCACACTGGCAAATATATATCAATCAATGACCAAATGCTAATAATGGTGACAAACGAATGTGTAACTGAGGCTCCAATCTGGATCATGTACCTGCAAAGAAAACAAAGATACAAGTACCAACTAAGATCCAATGTCAACTCTCACAAAAGTATGTGCAACCGGCAAGTAAATCCATAAACAAGTGGCATAAGCAAGATATAGACCACAATGCCACTATACATCCATGATCAAACTCATGATGACGTAAACCTCAAAAAAAAGTATACCACAATGTCATCTTACATGCCAAACGCATGACAAGATCATGCTCTACTCTCATATGGAGGAGCTACCACAATGATCATACATGTACAATGCTTTGAAGCTCTGAAAATAAGAGCTTGCACACCATAAATTCTCTCTCGAAGAAGTTCCAAAGCAAATTCAACCTCCAAGTGCAATAAGGGTTGTTTGGGCAAAACTGTACTGCTCTGTGTTTTGCTGTTTCAAAGGTGATAACCTCTGAATCTGAACTTTTGGTCTTCAGAAAACTTGAAGATCTGCTTTTTGGCTACATGACGACATAAAGAACACCTCAATCGGAGGTGCGTAGCTCAAGATATGCTTAAGACAAGCACCTGCAGTCAATTTCACTATCACCTACAACAGTACTGCTCTGTATTCTGCAATTTCGGCAACCTAAAACTCAGAATCTGGATCTGAGTTCTTCTACAAAGTTGTAGCTATCTTTCCAAGCTACGAGCAGCAAGTTAAATCATCGCATTCCAATCTGTAGAACTCAAGTTATGACAAACAAACCGACCTGCTGCCCTACTCAATGTAGATTCGCCTTCTACAATTCTCTGCGATTTTCGAATTTTCGGCATTTCAGAAGTCCGAACCGGGTTCTGCGCCCTTCTGTGAAGTTGTAATTCTCTGTGTTAGCTACGCATAGAACTTTAAAACACATCAATCCGAGCTTCTTAGCTCGAGTTATGACCAAAATAGTGAACAGCTATCAAGAGATGCCGACCTGCACTTCTACCTCTTCTCACCTAAGCTTCCATTGAAGCTTCTTGCATACAAACCTTCAACATGCTCTGATACCAATGAAGGGCTTTGGTGTGCAGAACAAGAGGAGGAAGGAGGAGATGGAGGGAGAGAGAAGAGAGGAGAGATGCAGGGACATGCGTGGGAGCCTCGAAACCCACATAATGATCTCACTTGAGGCAATGCTCTATATATGATGTATATATATGAATATGGGGGTAAGGTCACATGACCCTTACATCCCCAACATATCTAAGGTGTTAATTGATGGTGGTCGGGGAGTGAATATAGCAATTGCAGTATTGTCTAGGAAATTGGTGTAGAATAATATCGAACCTGTTAAGTTCTTGTGTGCATGGATAACCAGTCCCAAGTGCATCCAATAGGACTTGTCCATAATATTTCCATTACTTCAAGGGGGATGTATTCCATATGACCTTTGTTATTCTCAATCTACCTCAATCAAGCCTTGATTATAGCTTTCTTTTTTGGTAGACCATGGTTAAAGCAAGCCAAAGTTCTATAGGATTGGTCCTCCCATGAATTAATTATTAAATGTAATCACTCTAAGTACATCATTCCCTCTCTCGAAGTTTACATCCTATGAGATTCATGCTCTTCCTATGTGTTGGAGCCTATAAACATGCTAGATGGTCTGTCCAATGATGAAGAAATGGCCTTTCTCATGACCAATCAAGACCTACTCTCATTGAGCATTGTTGATATACAAAATGTGCTCAATTAGTGGTCTCTGGTATCATTTCCTAAAGGTGTAGTGGAATTATCTAATTTCAACCAAAAATTGCTCAATGGAGTTGAGAATCACCTAGGCTGATAATTCTATGTACGGAACTTACTGACCCTTTTGAGTGAGTTTACCGATGTCTTTGCATGAGACTATATGTGTATGGAACCTTTCATCAAAACTTACTGACCCTTTTGAGTGAGTTTACTGATTTCTTTGCTTGGGACTATAAGGATATGAAGTAGCTTGACCCATGTATTTATCAACAGAGAGTCTTACATAAACCGGATGCTTATCCGATGAAGTAATAGAGTTACCATATGAATCCTAACTATGTGAAGAAAGTTAAGGAAGAGATTGACGGTCTCTTGCATGTAAGGTTCATCATTCCTATTAAACATGCTGAGTGGATTTCCCCCATTGTGATCATGTCCAAGAAAAATAAGCAACTGAGAATATATGTGGATTATCGAAATTTGAATGTGGACATTGTACTCGATCCTTTTTCATTACCCTTATTAGATAGCATGTTAGATAAAGAAGAAAATCATGAGACTTGCTCCTTTCTAGATAGTAACATTGGATATAATCAAGTTCATATGGCAAAGAAGGATATACCTAAGATGGCTTTATTACGAATTGGGGAGTTTACACCTGTACGATTATGTGGTTTGGCTTGAGGAATGCCCTTAATACTTTCCAAAGGTCTATGCAGGACGTTTTCTCTCCTTATCTGATTAGTTTCATTTGAGTGTTCCTTGATGAGTTTTTGTTATTGGATGATAAAGTGGACCACTTGCAACATTTATGACTCTGTTTCCTTAAGTTCAAAGAATACCATTTATGTCTAGACCCCACTAAGTCCATTTTTATGATATCGTGCAGTAAGCTATTGAGACACATTATTTGTTGCCAAGGCATACAAGTCAACCCCAATGAAGTTCAAGTAGCTCTATCAGATCCACCATCAAAATCCCCAAAAGAGGTTCTACAATTTCTCAGCCAAATTTGATGGCATGGTCATCATCTTCATTGGGTTGCACACCTCACTATCCCCCTTACCCATTTAACCACAGTTGCCCCTCATGATTTTCAATGGGCAGAAGAATGTCAAATGTTTTTTCTTAGATTCAAGCAGTTACAGACCCAAACACCTATTCTCAAGCACCATAGTGGAACCTTCCTTTGCATGTTTTTGTGGATGCATTTAATATAGCTATTGGTAGTGTTTTGATGCAATTGAAGGATAAGTGGTATCATCCTTTGTATTACACTATTAAGTCAATGGTTGCACCTACTGAGCATAATTAATCAATCACCGAACGAGAATGCTTAGGCCTCATTTTGGTCTATTGAGAAGTTTCAACACTATATCCTACGCAGGAAATTTACATTCCATGTTGAACACTTGGCCCTCACTTACCTTGTGTGCCAACAAAATCATGATGGGTGATTGAATCGTTGGGTCCTTCTGCTCCAAGAATTTGACTATGATGTCATACATCACCCACGATCTTCTCATGCATTGGCAGATTTCCTTTCTTGACTAGATTTTGGAGAATCTCCTACTGGAGATGAATGACTTCCCTCTTGTGATTTATCGTACTCAGCCTAGTCCTTCTTTAGTTACTTGGGATTTAGCAACTTCCTATTATGATACCATATTGACATTCTTGACTACAAGTTTTCCCCCTGATTCTCTTTCAATAATCACTCGCCCAAAATTGGCTTTGTATAGCCTCCAATTTTGTATCAATGTTGGAAAATTGTATTACTCTAACCCATAAGGAACTTGACTCTAGTGTGTAGCAACCCATGAGGTTCCTTCACCTTTATCCTTGGCTCATTTGGACCTGATCATTGGACATTTTTTCGTCGAGTTAACTTACAAGAAGCTACTATGGAGTGGATTGTGGTGGCCAACTATGTAGAGGGACACCCACCACTATGTTCGGGCCTGTGACATGTGCCAAAGAACCAGCCAGCCTTTGCCATGTTATCATTTCCCCCTCTAGCCTCTTCTAGCTTTGGAACCCTTCCAAAAGTGGGGGTTAGATTTTATTGGGCCTCTCACTCCATCATCTATCCTTACTTACAATCAATATGTCCTCACATGTACTGACTATGTCAGTCATTGGGCTAAAGCTTCAACTGTCAAGTTAGCTACTCCTTTGGTGGTTGCTCATTGCTTGACATGCGATGTTTTTCTATGTTTGATCTCCCCTTAGAGATTGTCTCCCATCACGGCACCCATTTTGCAAATGACTTAATTCCTTCAGTTCCTTGACTACTGCCAACACCCCCCCTTTCTCACGTCTGTCGTCTCTAACAGACCCTTGTCTAGCTGTGCGTTGGACATAATATTGAACAACATCGGCAGCGAGGTGGTGTTCTTCTAATCGTAGCCCCCGTGCTAGGTCTGTTAACAATGCATCCCAATTCACTGGTCCTAGGACGTCCGGATGTGGCACCCGCAATTGTTCTGAATGGATGGTTCTTTCCACAGCAAATAAGTGGAGGAGATGTGAGGGCTTGGGTACAAATATTTCTGAGTGACATTCCCAGAATCCTGTTACGAACATCTCCTCGAATGCCTGTTTAAAGCAAGCTGGGAGGTACTTGATTCTGGCGTGCCAAGCATATATTACCTCTATTGATGGGGTGGTGTTCATGTGGTATACCAGATCTTGGTTGCCTGTCAGAAAGCCAACTCTTGAGAAGTGGGGGTCTTTAATATTCTTGAATGTCCTGAATGTGATCAGCATTAATTCAAAGATTTTCATGCACATTTGGGCCATCACATCGGGGGTATTCCGTAGTCGAATGCTCCAGTGACAGATGGTAGAAATCATATAATTCACAGTGGGAGGTCCTTGTGGAGGTGCTAGATAAACATAATTTAACCACTGGGATTGTATTTAATAAAGAGTGGCATGTTAGTCCAAGTACAAACCATCTCTGGGTAGGTCTCGAGAAGACGGATCCTCTAGGTGGGTTGATGAATGGATCCTTTTTTAGCACTCTCTGGGATATCATTGGGCCCAAATTGTGTGGCGAAAGTTGGAGGTTTGCCACATCGACGTTGGATCTCCGCGTTGTAATATGCCAGGAGTACACAGTATGGCACATACTGATCGTCGTTGGTGCCGATCCATCTATGATGAGACATACTGCGGAAATATTCTGACTTTATGATGGTGTCTTCCAATTTGGCCATTGATTGGATTTGGATTGCCACTCGATCTTCATGGGTTGTAGCTGTTTTTTCTAATGTCTGGAGCCATTCTGGTACTTCGACTTCCAAGGTGTCCATTCCTTCTGAGGTTTGCTGACCACCTGGCATCGGCATAGGAACATATGGTTCCTCATACGTTTCGTCCACCTGAATGGGTACCAATTCATCTGGCTCTGGTTCTACAACTGGAGAGGGCTATCTTTCATATTCCAATAACTTCTTCTGCAGTTCCGCCACCTGCTCTGTTAATGCCTTTACTTCCACTGAAGTCGAGGTCGTTTCTATGACTTTGGGTTTTGCCTTCTATTCCCTGAGCTGGCGACGTAGTTCATCCTGTTTCCTTTCCAAATCGTCATGTGCTTCTAATAAATCAGCATAGCTTTCCAAGATTGTTTTCATTGTTTCTGAGGGAACTGCTTTGAATTGTTCTGGGTCGATTTCATGGAGAGAGCCTTCCATGGCAGCTTCCAGGTTTTCTTCGTTTTGCTTCTGCAGACGCTTGTTTTCTTCAAGGGTTGTAGCCATGTGTTTTCTGAGTAGAGTCAAATTTCGCCTGACTCTCAGATTATCTATTTAGTAGACCTCCAGTAAGGCTTCGAGTTGTTTGACACCTGACACTTGTGATGGTTGGGGTGTCTCCAGGAGGGTTTGATGAGCTTGCTTGAGTGTGGTGTAACGTTGATTGAGGTTTGCATTTTCTTCTTCTATAATTGTAAGCCGTCTCTGTAGTTGTTGATGATTCGTAGTCAGTTGATGATGACGGTCTTCGAGAGCTTGATACTCACTCTGAAGTTGATACACGCATTGATGTAAAAATGCCATGAATATACTATTTACATTAAACGATGCAGGGAAAGATGAAGATGCAGGGGGAATGGGGAAGGGAGTTGTGAATGCTGTGGAGTCAAGTGGTGAGGTAGGTGGAGGGGGTATGGGAGATTGAGGTTGCGTGGGGGGTGGGAGTGGTGCTGTGGCAGGTGATGTTTCCATTGTGTCGAACGTGTGTGTGACTGTGTAGATGGGAACAGTGGGTGGGGTGGATGTGATATTTGTGAAGAGTGTTGTGAAAGTGGGCATGGTAACTCCGAATTGGATGCCGGGAGAGAGAGGAATTCCCATGAAGACTGTGGTAATGGCAGAAATAGGCATGGTACTGCCAGGTGGTGAGGTGACTTGTGTAGTTAGAGGTGAGGTGGGGGGTGAGAGTGGTTCCGCCTGATGTGCTTCTGTTTGTGTGTTACCTCATGGTTCTCATACATTGATGTGGATTTGTTTGCTGGATCGCATGGGGCGAGTAGGCACTCGTTTCTCAAATCGATGAATATAAGTCATGGCTGCATGAACAGCCTCATCTAAGCCTACTGCGTCTGCGTGTAGGTTCATCGATTCAATAAACATGTCATCCCCGCCTTCCTCGGCTAACATTTGGCTCATGATCATCTTTCCTATCTCGAGCGACAGTTTGTGTTGTTCTTGGACTCGCTTCATAGTTTCGTATAATCTTTTTATTTGGGCCGAGTATGCCGGGGCACTTGCTAGTTCTGAAAGTTCGTCATATTCCTGATCATACTCCTCGTTTGCCTCTTCTTCTTCTTCTGTCTCTTCTTCATCCTCTTCTACTTCGACTACTCCCAGTTGGGTCGGGGCTGAAGTTGTAGTAGTAGGTTGTGGTCCTTCCGTCTGCTCTGCTTCTGTCTCCAGATTAGACTCATTGATCAAACGGGCAATTTCTTCATCTGTCAAATCAGCAAGGGTGTAACCCTGTGGGAATCTCCAAGTCTGATGGAATCGGAGGGAACACCAGGTTGGGTCCTTCTGCACTTGGTCTGGGTAGGCGAATGGTAAATGGTCGGACACGCCTCGTTTGTGGAGGGGTAACTTGTGGGGTGGTGGTGGCTCCCCTGGCTTGAGCACATGGTAATTGAACTCCCCTCTCATTTTCTTCGATGGAGGACCCGCCGTTGATAGCCGTCTTTGGAACTCTTGGGCCCTGGACCATACTAGTGCTCTTTGAATGGGTACGTCGTACGCTAAGCACCTGTAAATTATTCTTGTGAGAGCACAGCATCCATGAAGTACATTTTTCTATTTCTTATTCCACCGTTGATGGGCTAGGTGTATTTGATCGATGATCCAGTGTGGTATATTGATGGTGAGATTCTCTGTCTCCGCCAAGTACAAGCTGAACCATATCTTTTTTGGTGGCATAGTGAAGCGTTCTTGGGCGGGAAAAGCAAAATGCTGCATGATCGTTCGTAGATGGAGAGCAATGGTAGGTGTCATTGCTACCATGTCCTTCAATTTGTTGAGATCCTTATGCTTCATCCTGCCTGGAACCATTGTTTCTTTCTCAGTGGGAATATGCATGCCTTGCATGTTCAATGCTTCCCGTACCAAATTGAGGGTTAGTTTGAATCTCTTGAGTTCGTGGCCTGGCAATAGTGAGGGTAGCACAAAAGTACTATCACCTCCCTTGGCCCTGCTAGGAGTGATGGTACTGATAAAATAGGAGCAGCGTAGGAAATCTGGCTTAGGCAAATGTGCCCTGAAATAGCTATCAAAGCCCGCTTTGGTCCAAACCGATCGCATTACTTCTGCATTCTGATAGTTCTCAAATTCGCAAGTAAAGAAATGGTAGCATCCCCATTTGCCATTGAACTCAATTTCTGCTTCCCAGAAGTAGGTGCCATCACGCAATGGCCCTGCGACATCACTAAACCAATGAGCGTTGTCGGAAGGATTTCCTCATCTTAATTGTCAAATGGAAAAATAAAAATGATTTGATTTAAAGTTGATTAATTGATATCTCTCTCACATAAATTTTAATTCACTGTTTCAAAATGACTAACCTTTTCTCTTGAGTACCTGCAGGAAAAGGAAGAAATTATATGCAGAATGAAAGGATAATTGATTCTTACTCTTACTCTTCATCTTATATTTTTTATTAAGCCCATGAGTTGTTTACCATAAGTGATCATAGATGTGCATGTGTGATAATATGTTGTAAGTATGCCTATGTTAGTCTATGAGGTTAATATTCGGTACCATATGAATAGAACCATAATACATTTAAAGAGTGCATCTGCATTATAAGAGCATGAATATTAACCATAAGTGTTTACCCATGCAAATTTATGAGAAAAGGCATGTGAATGTAATCAACTATATCTATGAAATCATGTGAATGGGTATGGGGTATTTTAACTTCTATAGAATCAACTGTTATAAGTTTTTTATAATGATAAAAAACCTATTTATATTAGTGTCATTATATGATATGTTATACGATAACTTAAATATCTTATTATTATATTTAAGGTAAGGTAATATAAATTTTGATTAATAAACTAAAGGAATTAATATAATAAACATTAGTTTATGTAAATGATCTAAAATTATTTATTAAATATCATTTAAATAAAACAAAAAGGAAATTCATACGTAGGAGATTTAAAGTTTAAGTTAGTTCTAGTCTATCTCTAAAAGTGTGTTAGTTAAGTTAGTATGCATGTTAGTTAACTAGTTAAACTAACTAGTTAACTAACTCTAACATTTAGTTATCTATACACACACGTACAAGTTTACTATAGCTATATATATATGTGTCATTTTTTATTGAAGTTTTCTAATGTCCTTTTTGCAGGTACGTCAGAGAGAGAGAGAGCGAGAAAGAGTGAGAGTAAAGAGAGACCTGCACGCACGCTATAGAGTGGTATTTTGTATGTTTTTCTGATGATTCACGTATGGAGAGTTCTAATCGAGAGAGAGAGAGAGAGAGCTCTATCTCTCTACCCTCACTCCTCTCCATGGCCTCATAAGATTACTCATGCAGGACAATGTAGAGAATAGATGAAGACAAAGAGAGGAGGAGAACGAAACAACAAATTCTCCTCCCCTCTCATTTTCTTTGTTGCGCAATTTATCAAAGAGAGAGACGACTGTGGATCCTATCTATTTATGCCAATCCAGAAACAAGAGGATTTTACCCTGAAAAGCATAGGACATGGAGTGAGCTATGGAATCGTGCAAGTCTGACTGACAGTGTGGAAATTAAACACTTCAATAAGTTTCTTGGGAGGCCGTTTTGTTTTTCATTAGAAGTTTTCAATATACTTATTAGATGCTCATAG
Organism: Ceratopteris richardii; assembly: GCA_020310875.1. Taxonomy (NCBI): domain Eukaryota; kingdom Viridiplantae; phylum Streptophyta; class Polypodiopsida; order Polypodiales; family Pteridaceae; genus Ceratopteris; species Ceratopteris richardii. The sequence goes on along the minus strand of CM035414.1, from coordinate 63,338,430 downwards.
AATTCTCTACAAAGCTTGTTTCTTGAATAGGAATCGTATGCCCTTATGCACAGGAAGTTTTGATGTGAGCTCCGTTATGGTTTTTTGTCAAGCTAGGAAGCTATATGTGTGGATATTTTCTGTAAAATGCTTATACATGGGCATGTTGTGATGCCTATTGTTATCATGTTCTCTACGAATGAGAGTTGTATGTTCTTACCTCCATTGATCTGTATAGGTTGCGGTCCTTCCACGATTGATAACCATGAATTTCTTCAAGTTGTCTGTTTTCTATGACTTCTGGCTGTAAGACGTTTTGGTTTCTCATGATGACGTTCTTTCGATATCTCGAGAAGTAGTGAATGATCATGATCTGGTTTCAGATTCTAGATCTCCAACACCTTCACTGCCTAACGAAGATATACGAGAAACAGGGAATATGAATTTGGAACTTAGGGACTTTGGTAGAGTCCTTAATGTCCAAGTCCGAAGGTATCAGTACCCATATAGATTGCATGAGGGTTGCCAATAGAGAGGAGAAAATTTAATTGATGAGCCAAATAGCAAAAAGGACGCATCTGATAAGGCTATACTGATTGACATGTTTTTATTTGCTCCGGTCAACCCAGCTCACTGTATCATTTTTTTTATCCCAAGGGATATACTTTGCCTGACCAATGTTGGAGTTTCATTTGTACTTTGCAGTGTTGGACGTTATGTATGGAAATGGCCGAGTGTTGCCCGTGGAGAAGATAAGAAATTCCTGAATCATTTTGGAGAGCCTAGTCTGTCAGACATGTCCGATTGTATGGGAACATCATGGTAGCCAGTTCATGGAGAGATATCATAGTGATCAACAACACACACAGAAGAGAGAGAGAGTATATTGTTGTGTCCATTTGTGATTGCTTTCACTCTGTCGTCAGAATACCTATAGCATACTTCTTTGTAGATTTGCATAGAGAAGAAAGCTACAAAACATCTCTATAGTTTGCTCCAGGTGGGATGCCTACATGTCTGAGGAGAGGGGAGCAGCGCATGATATTAAAGGGGGGTCTTCCTGAGAAATATCAGGGACTCTTCTAACTTTCAGTTTTGGAGAGAGGGCCGACCTCTTCAATGTGAAGCTTCCTTTCATGGCTACGGTCATGCGCGGTGCAAAAGACATTCACCCTATATTAGCAAGACACTTTTAAAACGATGATCCTAGGAAGGTCTCAAGACATGATCCCTTTCTCTACTTTGTGGAACAAATGCCATAGCTTCAATCAATGTGCTGGAGAAGTCCATTAGTGTATCTTTGAGCAACAAGAAAGAGGCACGTCAGTTTATCAACTTCGATCCTCCCAACCTGTCGCATGTTGATTTTGTGGTGGAGTTTCATTCCGTGCATTGAAAGAGATGAGAGGAGAGAGAAAGAAAGGAGAGTTCTTTTTCCCCTCGACTGCTTTCCCTGTGGCTAGAGAGCTATGCACGTTTCTGCATGTAGCTACATGCTATTCTGACCAAGATTTAATTTGCGTTGCACCATCGATTAATCTATATTCAGAAATTCAATCAAATCAAACAAGCATTGATGGCTATCAATCTAAGGGATGACTGTTCTTGTCTATGATCGCTTCCCTCGCTGTTTTCATCTCTGATCGCTGCATGTGGCATGTTTGATACTAAAATAATTAACTAATTGAATACTGCAAAGTAATGTTCTACCTTGATATCCTGGGACCGCAAAGAAGGATTTTCTTTGTGAGTTCTTTGGACAACATGATGACATTTGTTTAATGCGTAAATGGATTTCTCCATAGGGATGTTTTAGAAGTATGATAAAGTTTAAACGTTTTAAGTCTGCAAGTTCGAGTGTATGCGATCATGCAGATGGAGAAATCAGTCAATATAGACAAAGCGCTATGTACAATACTAAATGTCACAACCAATGTTTATCATCGGGTTTTTGCCACATGCTCATTGAGAAATATACGAGGAACAGGAGAAAGAGAGAGAAAGAGAATATGCATGTATAGGTATGCATGTGATGTGTGTGTATGCATGTGCATGTGAAGAATGATTATATGCATGCATGAGTGATAAAGCATAAGTTGGTATGTGTGTGCATGTACATATGTAATATATTTTAGTAGCATATGATAAGTGAATACATGTGCATGTAAGTGAATGATGTTTACATATGCATGTAAATTACGAAGTTAGGTGTGCATGTGTGCATGAGATTAATGTAAGTATACATATGAATGTAAGTAGAAGTATATGAGTGAAATAGGTGTGTTTACTTATGCATTAAAAAACATAATTAGATTAATGAGTGTTTTATGTTAATTAAAACCGTACTTATGTTTTTTTTTCTAATGTCCTTTTTGCAGATCATTGGAGAATACGAGAATACGAACAAACGAGATTTCAGAATCACAGAAGTACAATATTGAAGATTATTTATTAAGTTGTATAGGTTTATCCAAAAGAGAATTGTATTAGCTTTTGTATAAGATTAAATCTTAAAGATCTCTAGTACTTTCAATTTTCACTATAATTTGTATAGGTTTAAATAAATTGATTTCAAAATTCTCTATATTATTGTGTTCTTTACTTTTTGAGTATGTCTAAAGAGTCAAGATCAACAAGTAGTTCTAATCTAGTATCTTCATACAATTCTGATGTTAAAAATCAAGAATTAGAAAACTTAATTATAGGAACTTTGCTTCCATCTACAATTAATAGTTCAAATAATAACAAAAATATAGAAGTTGAGATTATTAAAGATAAAGTAGTTAACGAAACGTTACACACGTTAGATTACGATCGTCTTCTTTCTAGAATTTTGCCTTTAATTACCATAGTTTTGCCTGAACCGAAGGACAAAACAGACTTATTTCCACCTAATTTAGTTAGAAAACCTAACCCAAATCAAATTGAGAACGAAGAAGTTGATTTTATTAAAGATAAAATTAGAAACGAGAACTTAGTTATGTCTTATCAATTAGAAGCTATAGAACATTATAGAAACGCTCGTTCTTACGGTCCCTAGTCTAAATAATTAGTTTATATTTTGCAGTCCTATATATTAGAAAGATATAGGTTTTTATCACACCTAAACTGAAAAAGCAACCAAAGGCCCTAGGCATACTTAGAAGCACCCCGCGTGCAGTCACACGGTTAGGTTAGCGTGATTCTTTTGGAAGAACGTCAGCCTACCTTCACACCGCTCTACGACAGCTTTGGTGAACCCGACGTGAAACGTGATGATAGTGTGCCTAGGACTTACGTTACATTTTCAGTTTTAATTTAAATCTCTAATTTCATTTTCTTCTTGTATGCAGAAAAATTGAAGATTGAAGCTGTGACAAAACCTTGGAAGAAGGATTTCCAACTGGTGGAGCTTCGTCGTTTCAAACCCCCCCCCTCAACGTTCAAGAGAATCAAGATAAATTTTGTGTTTTAGATTGTTTTAACGTTTACTTTAGAACCTCTTCAGCAAAAATATCATCAAGTAAGGTGTTTATTTCAAGTTCTTTATTTTTAGTTTACACACATCACTTGAAAAGAAAAGTTGTTTTCATCTACATTAGGATCTAAGCACTTTCATATTAGCATTTAAAGAGTATTTTTTCTTTTGTATCTAGGAAATATAATTTTTACTTAAAGCATTTAAATATCTGCATTTTAGGAAAAGCCATTAAATTTTGCATCATCAAAAAGAAAAGATTTTAAGTTTTGAAAAAGAAAGATTGTTTGCTTTATTTTCATTGCATAAAAAGAAAAGCTTTTAATATAAAAATGGTTTAAATTTAGATTTCTCTTGACTTATAGTTAATGCTTTTATTTTTTCAAAGAAATTAATATTAAAGAAATTAATAATTAACTAAAAAACTTAAATCAAGAAAAACTATTTTATAAAAATTACCTTATTAAAAAACCCTTTAAAATTGAAAAAGTTTAAAAACTTTAAAAATCTCTAAAAAACTTAAATTCAAAAAGAGTAAATATTAGAGATAAGACAAAAATTTAGTTTAAAGAAATCAAATAGACTTTAGAAAAAGAAGATTAGAATTAGTAAAGCCTAGGAGTAGGGTAAAGCCATCCCTGGCTTTATCAACTAGTGATAGATTTAGATAATTTAGAGAGCAATTAGAGCCGGTTATTAGGGAACTTCTTCTTCATTCGAAGCGTTATCAAGAACACAAGATGGAGGAGATGTTTAGGAACATGATGATAGAAAAGCAAGGGACACGTACAGTCCAAGCTATTCTAAAAGAGAAAGGAAAATTTACTGGATTGAACATTACAGAATACTTGGATGCATTTGAGGAGCAAGTGCAAATCCAGGGATTACCTGAAGATGTGCTAGTGAAATACTTTGGACGTGTAGTTTCTAGTTCAATTCTAGAATCTATACAAGAAGACGTTGAAAAACCTTGGGAGGAATTTAGAAAGGAACTTCATAAAATGTTTTACCTCGAGGATTTCAGCCAGCACAGTCGAGAAGGTTTTTTGCGGTGGTTAAACACTATTAAGAGCAATGAGTCTTTAACTCATCTTCATGGTGAGTTTATAAGACGTTTGGCTCAACTTCCCGAAGATGATAGAAATGCTATTAATCCAGATGTAATTATATATTTTCTTAAGATACTTAATCCAAAAGATAGAGCTGAAATTGAAAGACGATTAGAAGAGCCAGGAAAGAGGTATGGGCTAACTAATGACTGGGAGAAAGTTAAAAAAGAGATAGAGGCTATTGCTCAAATGAAGCAAAGGCAAACGATTTTATATTCAAGACCTGATGGTTCTCAGCCAAGAGAAACTCCTGCTATAAGGCAAGTTGATATGCCAATGCCTGCTACTATGGCTACGACAAATAATACAACTGCTACTAAAGCTCCCATAGAATTTCAATTGGATATTCTATGTAAACAAATGGAGAATGTCATGAACATGCAAGCATCTCTTTCAAAAGAGGTTGCTAACTTAAATAAAAAAGTTTATTCTATGAGCTTTAATGATCCAGGGGCTAGTAGTAGTGGTGCAGGACAAGTACTGCCTAATCAACAAGTTATGCCTCAATATGTTCCACCACAACCAGTCTTTCAGCCAGTACCACAGCAGACTCCTCAGGTTGCTGTACAACCACCTTTTCAAAGAACTAATGAGAGAAGAGGGACTGGCGTGAAGCGTTGTGTATGGTGTGATAGTCTGGAACACGCATCATTTGCTTGTGAAGAGTTAAAAAGTGCTAAGGCAAATCAATTAGTCGTTGAAATAGATAGAAGACTGTGTGACTTTAGATCACGTCTTCCTTTGTCTGTCAATTGGGGCAAAGGTGGAATGAAAAAGCTTTACGAAAATTTAACAGTCTCAGATGCAACTGCCAGTACTTCGGCTGCAAGACTAGAGCCGGTCGAGGATAGGCCTTCTTTAACACCTAGCCAAAATCCATATTCAATAGAGGCACTGGTTCGAGCTAGAGATGAGATAATGTACAAGACCGCATGGAAATCTCCTGTAGATCAATCCTCTGTCTTTTCTCACATTGCTAATGTTGAGGAAAAACGGAGACGAGAAGATCAACAGGATGATGTAGAAGAAGGTGATAGGAGGGTAACTAGGCGACAAACAAGAGAAGATGAAAAGAAAACTGAGAAGAAAGTTCAATTTGATGAATCGAATTTATCTCAAGAAGAGAAGAGGAAAATGATAAAGGAAGGCAAAAAGCCGACTGATGAAAATGTTCAATCGCAAGAAGAACAGAAGAAATTGGAAACTTCTAAATCTGAAAATAAAGAGGATCAAAAGCAAAATGAAGAGAAAGGGAAGAAGAGCTCCACGTGCTACAATGATTTTGAGCTCGAAAAGAAAAATGATGCTAGAGAGATTTTAAATGACATTCTTCTAAAAAGTCAAGTAACGATGTCACTTGAGCAAGTGTTTTCCATAGCGAAACCAGAGTTCAAGGACAGTTTTATTCGACTTATTAGAAGAAGACGCTTTCCCTTGCCACAAGACTAGGACATGCAAGACGTGGCAGAAGAAACCCTAGCTATGAATGATGCAATTACATTGAGTGAAAGTGATTATGAGGATGATGAAGAATTTACAACAAGAAGTGTAAATAGAAATTTTGTAGGACCCATACAACCTGATGAAGAAATATTAAAGAGTGAGAGTAAATATAATTCTACCTTCTGGGCACGAGGAACACCAGAAGTGAAGTTTAGAATCGGGGATGAGAAAGATTCTTGTTTAGCTTTGGCTCTCATTGACTCAGGGTCAGAGATAAACGTGATTTCAAAAAAAGTTCTTTGACAAATTTAGGTGGCCAATTGATAAAGAGCACGGTTGGCGGATGAGAATAGCTGACAATGGCTCTGACATTTTGTTGGGTGCATGTGCAAATGTGCCTATTATGATAGGTGGTGTTCGAGAAGAGTTTCACTTCTTCGTTCAAGATAATTGTTCATACGAAGTGATTCTTGGACAGCCATTTATAGCTGAAATGAGGATGGAAACAAAAGCAATGAATGATGGATCAGTGTATGCAAGAATTCGATCCAAATCAGGGATGGATTCTTTGCAAGTTATGACGGTTTGCCCAAACCATACTAGAAATAGAAAGATCTTAAGAAGAAATCCCATTGACTCGATCAGTCATGTTTGTGATGATCCACTGACTGTAAGAGAATATGGAGCGTATTATGATCAAAATTTCTGCTAGACTCCACTATTGAGCGAGACAATAGTGGACATTGTTTTGATGTCTCGCCTATCAGTGAACATAAATTTGAAAATTATCTAATTTGTACTCCTACAACTAGTTTGCATTATATTACTAAAGAAAACCTTCCAAAAACATTTAGAAAACAAACTGAAAAATATTTCAGAGAAACTGGATTAATTTTAAGGGACGAGAAAATTGAGTGTATAATTGAATTATCAAAAAGTCCCACTCTATTAGAAGAGCTAGAAAGTGTTTCTCATGAAAATTTTGAATCAAATCTGATAATTCTCAACTCTATTCAAGAGTATGAGATTATTAATGAATTTATTCTAGAACATGAAGTTAGCATAGAAACTAAATACAAAACTGTAGAAAAGAAAATAAAGCCTGTAGCTCAACCCTTACCCAAAGATAGTCATGACATACTTCGTCGAGTATCAAATGATCCTATTCTTAGAGATCGATCTAAGATAGGTCACATATTTACTGATGAGAGTAAGAAGCTTATTAAATTCGGTGATGAATTTCTTTCTCAAATTGAAAAAGAGCAGTTTACTAAGATGATTGTTCGTCATGGTAAAGTTTTTTCTTTATTCTCACATGAGATAGGATGTGCAGACCCAAAGTTAGTAGCTCCAATGATTATTTTTACAGTACCGCATATTCCTTGGAATCTTCGTCCGATTCCAGTCCCAAAGGCTCATTTACCTGAGCTAATGAGATTGTTAAAGGAGAAGATTGCCATGAGAATCTTGGAACCATCCTCACCACCATACTCTAATAGGTGGTTCACGGTACCGAAAAAGAGTGGAAAGCTATGCTTTATTCAGGATTTGCAGCCTGTGAATAAAGTCACTATTAGGAATGTAGGAACGGGACCCATTGTAGATGAGTTTGCCGAGGCATTTGCTGGTCACTCCATCTATTCAATGGGAGACCTGTATTCAGGGTATGATCAGTTTCAATTAGCAATTGAGAGTCGAGATGTGACCACGATGAAGACTCCTTTGGGTTTAGTACGTATGTGTACTTTACCACAAGGAGCAACGAACTCTGTGGCCCACATGATGAATGCTATGAATCTGGTTCTACATGACTTTATTCCAAAAGTGACGATGCCTTTTATTGATGACATTCCAATAAAAGGGTGTGTGGAAAAAGAAAAGGATGAGAGTTTAGATTCATCTGGTTGCAGAAAGTTCGTTTCCAGCCATATTTCATATTGTGAAAAGATATTTGAAAGATTTGAAGAGGTTGGACTAACTTTCTCCCCAGAGAAATCAACTTTTGGTGTTAATGAAGTGCTAATAGTTGGACATTTATGTGGCCATTATGGTCGTAGACCCTATCCAGCAAAAGTTGATGCCATTAGTAGGATTTGTGAGAGATGTCGCAATGTTAGTGAAGTAAGGAGATTCCTAGGTGCATGCGTTTTCTATGTCATCTGGATCCCTCACTTTGCTCATGTAGCGAATCCGCTTTATGATTTATTCAGAAAAAGAAAGAAATTCTTTTGGACTGATGAGCATTTCAGAACTATGAGGCGTCTAAAGAAATTGCTTATCAATGCTCCTGTTTTGAAACGTATTGACTATACAGGAAATAAGCCTGTAATCCTAACCGTTGACACTAGTCCTATTGGTATAGGCTAGGTCATTGGGCAGGATGATGAGAAGGAGCAAAGGTACGCGGTTCGCTTTGGAGCAAAGATTCTTCATGATACTCAAAAGAATTACCCGCAAATTAAGAGAGAATTATGGGGATTAGTTACAGTTTAAAAACAGACAAAGAGTACTTTATAGGTGCTAATGTAATAGTAGAGATAGATTGTCTTCCATTAATAGGTTTAATAGCTAATTGTTCGTCTCCGGATATAGCTATGCTACGATGGATAGCCTATATTAAATTCATTAATCCTGCTTTTGTTCATATAGCCGGAAAACATAATACCGTTGCTGATATGCTTTCAAGAGCAAAATTCCACAATGATAGTGAAGCATTAAATAATCATATTAATTTAATAAATTATGAAACATCTACCTATACGTATGAAAGATTTAGAGAGTGCGATTATGAAGTAGAGTGGCAAGATATAGGAAACTATCTGAGTTCATTTCAGCCTTCCCCAAGCTGGTCTTCAAATCGATTCCGGAACATCAAGAAGAAGTCTTTCAACTTCTTCTTGAAAGATGGATATCTTTGGAGACATGCTAGAGGAAAGGTTCGAAACCCTCAAAGAGTACTAAGTTTGAAGGTTTTTCAAGTGCAAGTTGTTACCGTTAGTGTCCATGTGAAAGACCAAATGGCCATCGGACACTTCTTTGTATATGTTCTTTAATAAAACATATAGTGGCCTGGTCAGTCACAGAATGTAAGTTCGACCGCATTTGTAAAACCTAAGAAGTCTGTCTTCGTGCTCCCTGTGTACTGTGTTTTCTACGTATTCTACAGCCTCTGTACGAGTACTGTGTGCGGCGTCAGGAGCTCGGTTTTGAACTCCGAGCATATCGTCGTGGAGCTCTCGAGAAGGAGAGTACAGCGCGGTGCATCGCCATCGAAATACTTCACTGGTATCAGAGCAGTCCAAGGCTTGCGACTAAGGCGGCGACCAAGGCATAGACCTTGGCATACCTTGTCATCCGAGTCACCGAAGTCACCGTTGGCGCCGTTGGCTGCGCGCGAGGGAGGACCTCAACGATCAAGGAATATAGAGGTTCCAGTACTTCCCGGGAGGTCACCCATCCCAGTACTGTTCCCCCCAGAGCTCGCTTAACTGTGGAAATCTCTTGCCACTAAGCTACACTCTTGTGGTGTTTGAAGAAGGGGAAAGACTAAGGTTGACATTACCTTGAACAAGTTTTGGTCCCTCAAAGCTTCATTTTTGCTTTTAAAGCCTATTTCTGAAGCAATTTTGGGGTGTTTTTGGAGCCATTTCGGAGTACTTTCGCACGTAGTTCTCTTCACAGAGGTCCAAGAACATCAAGAAGAGTGTTCCTTGTACTCCTCAGACAATAAATATCAACCTTTGGGGCTGTATTTTCAGCCACACTCGTAAAACTACAGGTTTCTTGAGGGGTTTTCAGTTTTGGTGGGAGCAGTTGCTGCAAATTTATGCAGGTTTTTAAAGCCTAAAACATCAGAGTTGACAGACACTTGCAGGTGTTATTGGCTAGTTTTTGGGCTGTGTATTCAGCCTTTTAGTGTCATTTTACTGCATATATTGAGCACATACACACCATGTACGCTTCTGTGGATACCGCTTATGTACGTCCATGTGGGCATTGATATAGCGGTTACGTTCTTTGCATAAAGCCTTTTACGTTTGATGAAGAGGGTCGTGGTGAGGTTTTCTTAACTGGGAGACACCCAGATGTCGGGGTCTCTTCGGTGATGCAGGTGGAAGACTTACCCAGCCTCGCCATAGGAGATGTATGATAGTTGTTCATAGGTGCTCGATAAGCCTAGTTGGCTTCTATTGGGTAACTGATTATATGCAGTGGAGTCAGTGATTCACTATGCAGGTAGACATGTCAGTACTTGTAGTTTTATGATACTTTGACACTGGTCATATGCTAATTTTGCAGAGGATACTCTGGCAAAATTTTTCCAGATTTCTGGTTTAGTCAATTATATAGTGGTCGATTTACTCCTTGATACACTTATTTGTTGGTGTTTGGACTCTTCTAGCTCCATTATCATTCTATTCAGTTCTCTACGATCATGGCATCAGAGGTCTCAGGCACATCCGGTGGATCAGGGTCTAGTGCTAGCGTTCCGAGGAGGAGCTATAACTTGCAGGGCAAAGACCATTTTGAGATCCGAAAATTTGATGGCACAAACTTTGCTCTATGGAAGAATCAGATTAAAGATGTGCTGATTCAAAGAAGGCAATGGAAGCCAGTAAATAGGATTTCAAAGAAGCCTGCTGACATGGATGAAGATGATTGGGATGAGTTAGATGAAATGGCCAGGTCTACCATTCGCTTGCACCTGGCAGATAATGTTTACTTTACAGTATTAGAATGTGAAAGTGCAGAGGAGCTTTGGAAGAAGTTATGCAAATAAAAAGAGATGGCATCAAATAAAGTATATCTGATGAGAAAATTATACGACCTTCGTATGAAGGACATAGATAGTGTTGCTGCTCATCTAAATGAGTTTGATGCCATATTCTCCCAGTTACAGGCTTAGAAAATGGATATGGACAATGAAATGAAAGCAGTATTGTTGTTATGCACCCTGCCATCATCATGGGATACATTTTGCACAGCTATTAGCAATAGTGCACCAAGTGGTAAACTCATCTATAATGACATATGTAGTCTTGAGTGAGGAGATTCGTAGAAAATCTATGGTTGGCACTCAGAGTGGAGATGCATATAATGTTCGTGATTCTTACCAAGGAAAGAATCAACAACGTGGCAGGAGCAAGAACAAGGAAAAGAATGGTCAACGGAATAAGAGCAGAAGTAAATCAAGGAAGAGGGATATTGAATGCCATTATTGTCATAAGAAAGGACACATGAAGAAAGACTGTTATGCATTAAAGAATGCTAAAGGTAAAGGACAGAATGTTGATGGGCATGTTAAACAGTTACCTGCACCATCTACTTCGACTGTGAAGATTGAAGAAATTAATGCTATTTCTGATGATGCTGATGTGTTGACACTTGATAGTACTGTGCCATCTGAGGCACTTATGGCTGATTCTCTTTCCCACACCTGGCTGCTAGATTCTGGTGCTTCTTTCCATGTGACACCACATAGAGAATGGTTCTCTAATTATGCAGCAAAGTCTCTTGGCACCGTGAGACTTGGTGACTCTTACCAGTGTGATGTTGTGGGGATTGAAGATGTAGTTGTGCAGTTCATTGACGATTCAAAATTTACTATGCATAATGTACGCCATGTACCTCAGTTATCACGCAGTTTGATGTCAGTTGGTCAACTTGATGACCTTGGTTACAAGGTGGTCTTCTATGCTCAGTCCTTTTGTATATCAAAGGGCAATATGGTTATTGCAAAAGGAAGGAAAGTTGGCTCACTTTACCCTTTATTTTTATCACAGAAAGAACACTTGTTAGCTGTTACTGAACAGCCTATGGCTTGTATTTGGCATGGTCGTTTGGGCCATATATCTCGTAGTGGAATGGAAAATCTTTCTCGTTCTGGCTACTTACCTGTGTTATCTTTCTCTGATTTTTCATTTTGTGAGCATTGTCAATATGGAAAGCAAACCAGAAATGTGCATAAAACGCACATTGACTCTTCAATTCAGCCTTTAGATCTTGTTCATACAGATGTGTGTGGTCCTATGCCCACTAGGTCCTTAGGTGGTTCTCTTTACTTTGTCACTTTCATAGATGATGCTACTAGAAAAGTCTGGGTATATCCTATCAAATCGAAGGATGATGTATTCCCTACTTTTAGAAAATGGCTTGCTTCAGTTGAGACTGAAAAAGGAACTAAGCTTAAGGCTTTACGTTCAGATAATGGGGGTGAGTATACCTCACATGAATTCAGCCTTTTCTGTCAGTGTAGAGGGATTCGTAGAGAGTTTACAGCTCCTTATACCCCAGTACAGAATGGTGTAGCTGAGAGGGTGAATAGAACTATTCAAGATAGAGTAGTCTCTATGTTGCATCATGCAAACCTCTCACAAGGTTTTTGGGCAGAAGCAGTACTGACTGCAGTTCATGTGATTAACCTTTCACCTAGTACTGCCAAAGGTCTGAAAGTGGCACAAGAGTTATGGACAGGGAAACCACCATATTATGATCATCTTCGAGTTTTTGGGTGTGAAGCATATGTTCATATACCCAAGAATCTTAGACAGAAGTTGGAACATAAGTCAAAGAAATGCATTTTTCTTGGATATGGTCGAGAAGGACAATTTGGATATCGCTTATGGGATCCTGAAACAAGGTCAGTGATCAGAAGTAGTGATGTCATTTTTAATGAGTCTAAGATGCATAAACAGCCGATTAAGGAGGTTGAACTGAGAAGAGTGGTGTTTGAGGATACTAGTCCTCCGGTTAGCATGCATAAAAATGCTGCACATAGGGATGTTCAAGAGAATGTCCATTCAGATCAGTCTGCACATGTTCCTGTTCAGCAACCATTGAGACGTTCTGCACGTGTCTCATATCCACCTGATAGATATGTTCCAGGTTTAGATTTTGTTATGCTAACAGATGCCGCTGAGCCCTCTTGCTACAAAGAGGCTATGCAGACAGAGGATCATGTCAAGTGGGAGCGTGCCATGAAGAGTGAGTTGGATTCTATTCACAAGAATGGTACTTGGGACCTAGTACCTTTGCCAAAGGGCAGGAAAGCTTTACCATGTAAATGGGTATATAAGCTGAAATTCACATCAGATAGTGCTTCTCCAAAATATAAAGCACGACTTGTTGCAAAGGGTTTTAAGCAACAACATGGTGTTGATTTTGAGGAAATCTTCTCTCCAGTGGTCAAGATGACTACTTTGCGCATGTTGCTTGGATTCGTTGCAATGGAGGACTTAGAGCTAGTCCAAATGGATGTGAAAACAGCTTTCTTGCATGGAGATCTTATAGATGAGATCTATATGGAACAACCAGAGGGTTATGTAGTTCCTGGCAAGGAAAGTCTAGTTTGTAAGCTCAAGAAGAGCTTGTATGGACTTAAACAGTCTCCTAGACAATGGTACCAAAAGTTTGATGCTTTTATGAAGTCCCAAGGCTATTCTCGGAGCAATGAGGATCATTGTCTCTACACAAAGAGATGTTCTGATGGCAACTTGATATGCTTGATACTTTACGTCGATGATATGTTGATTGCTGGAAAGTCCTCTTATGATTTGTCAATTCTCAAAAAGAAGTTGAGTCAGACATTTGATATGAAGGATTTGGGGGATGCCAAACATATTCTTGGCATGCGCATTACTCGTGATAGGAGTAAAAGATGCATATACTTGTCTCAAAGTGAGTACATATCCAAAGTACTTCACCGATTCAATATGCAGGGTGGAAAGGCATTGAGTACACCTTTACCCACATATGTGAAATTAAGCAAGGATGACTGCCCCAAATCAGATGAGCAAAAGGAATTCATGACCAAAATTCCCTATCAGTCTGCTGTTGGTAGTCTCATGTATGCTATGGTAGCTACGAGACCAGACATTGCATTTGCAGTGGGAGTTGTGAGCAGATATATGTCTAATCCTGGCAAGAAACATTGGGAAGCGGTCAAAATGATTTTGAGATATCTGAGTGGCACTAAGGAAAAGTGTCTATGCTTAGGTAGAGGGAAAGCATCCATTATTGGTTACACAGATTCTGACTATGCTGGTTATGTAGACAATCGTAAGTCTACATCAGGGTACATTTTTCATTTTGCTGGAGGTGCTATCTCTTGGAGATCTCGTCTTCAAGAATGTACAGTTGTTTCCACCACAGAAGCAGAGTATGTTGCAGCAAGTGAGGCATGTAAGGAAGCATTGTGGCTTTCTCATCTTGCTTGTGATATGGGTTTGCCTCAGCATGTACCTCACTTGCTCAGTGATAGTCAGAGTGCCATTGCTTTGGCTAAGAATCCGGTCTATCACGCAAAGACCAAGCATATTGAGGTGAGGTATCACTTCATTAGAGATTGCTTAGCCACTGAGAGCATTATTCTTGAGAAGGTTCACACTCGAGATAATGCTGCAGATGCTTTGACTAAAGCTCTACCACAGGATAGCTTTCGACACTGTTGTCACTTGATGGGGGTTACTTGATTCTTGATCTTACGCAGTCACTTGTATACTGTGTAACATGCCCATCAGGTGGGAGGTATAGTTTGTATACTTACACTCAGGTATTCTTTATCATTCTTTCTTTTTTCTCCTATAGTTACTCTGGCCATATTGGCCTTTAGTGGGAGATTGTTACCGTTAGTGTCCATGTGAAAGGCCAAATGGCCATCAGACACTTCTTTGTATATGTTCTTTAATAAAACATATAGTGGCCTGGTCAGTCACAGACTATAAGTTCGACCGCATTTGTAAGACCTAAGAAGTCTGTCTTTGTGCTCCCTGTGTACTGTGTTTTCTGTGTATTCTACAGCCTCTGTGCGGAGTACTGTGTGCGGCGTCAGGAGCTCGGTTTTCAACTCCGAGCATATCGTCGTGGAGCTCTCAAGAAGGAGAGTGCAGCGCGGTGCATCGCCATCGGAATACTTCACAAGTTATGCAAGAGATGCACGAAAGCCTTTGGGCTGGTCATAAAGGCTTTGTAGCTACATATGAAAAGATTCGAGAAAGTTATTGGTGGCCGAGGATGTATGTAACTATTAAAGAATTTGTGAGCACTTGTAGTACGTGTCAGTTACACTCCTCTGTCAAGCATAGAGATCCCCTTCACCCGACCTATCCACCTTGTATTCATTACAAGTGGGTAGTTGACCTTGTGACCATGCCTAAAAGCAATGATGGTATGAGATACATCATTCTTGCACGAGAGGATTTGACAAATCACGTCGAAGGTAGAGCGCTTCGTTCCAATACTACTTATAATGTATGCGTATTCCTTTTAGAAGAAGTATTATCCCGATTTGGATATATAGAAAAAGTAGTAGCGGATAGAAGTGAGTTAGATGCGAGAGAGGCGAGAGAATTCTTTGCACAACATGGAATTCGATTGTCTCTTACGACTGCCTATAACCCAGAAGCAAATGGTAAAATTGAACGAGGGCATCCTTCCATAGTGAAGGCTATTTCGAAAGCTTGCCATGGAGATATAGGTCAATGACCAAAATATCTCCCATTTGCTCTTTGGGCTGATCGCATGACATACACGAGAACAACTGGTTTTATGCCGGCTGAACTCATGTATTGTCAGAAACCATTGTTTCCCATTCATACTCAGATAATTAATTGGATGAATTTAGGTTGGAAAGATAACATTTCAAGAGAGGACTTATTAGCATTTAGAATTAAGCAATTAAAACAAGGAAATGAAAATCTTAAAGAAGCAATAAAAAAATTAAAAACATCTAGACTGAAAAATAAATTATACTTTGATAAGAAACATAGACTAAGACCGCAACCAATAGAAAGTGGTGACTGGATGCTTGTATATGATAGTACATTTGATACTCAATACGATGCACGTCGGAAAATAACTAAACGTTGGTTCGGACCTTACGTTGTTGTTTTAGTTTATGAAACAAGTACATATAAATTACGTGAATTTGATGGTTCTATGTTAAGGAATTTGATTGCAGGGAAAAGAACAAAACTATTTCGAAGAAGAGAAAGCAGTAAATTTGAATTGGACGAAGACTTCTTGGAGGACGATGATGAAGAAGAATAAAAATGATCAGGTGAAAGAGTTCTAAACTTTACTTATTTATTATTTGTTAATGTGATTTTTTATTGATGCATTTCATGAGTAGATATATACATCCTTCTGATAGGAAAGGAAGATTTTAAAAATTATGAAACAATGAATTTAAAATTGAAGTAGGGATGTGTATGAAAAGAAGACAAGAATTAGAGACCCTATGGCTTTCATAAGGATAGGAGAGGGAACACTTGACTTGCAATTCATAGTAGAAGTAAGTTTATTTTATATAGGTAGACTTCCTTAACTTCCAAACCATTTAGCTAAAGAGATCCTAGTTCCCACTTTAGCATTCCTCTAGAACCTCTGCTCTGATTAGGGGTTAAGCCTTTCCTCTTAAACAAAAAAGTTGCGAAGAAAAATTAAGAAAAGAGAAAATTGAGAACATCAAGTAGTATATTAATGGCTACTACAAGATGAGAAAAAGAAAATTAAAAAAGAAAAAGAAAAAGAAAGAAAGAAAAGAAAAGAAAAAAAAAGTTATCATGAGACAGTTGTGGTCTCGAAACCACTTCTGAAATTCTATACGGGCAATATGAGGCAGATTTATGTTATAGAGGAATTAGTTAGATGCATCTTACGGCGAGTGGCTAGGGAGTGAGGGATAGACCATTTATATAAAATATTTATTACTTTGAACGGGTTAATAGAAGAGCAAGTACCACAACTATCTGCTTGATTTCTATGGGACTTTCTAAAACTTATTTTCAATTTCATTCATTGAACGAAAACGTTTATGATTCAAGTTTGCATAATTTTAAAAGGTTTTTCTTAACTATCAGAAGATGTACTTACCTTTAGGAGCATATTTCATATACATTAGGGCGAAAAAAAACGGCCCAAAAAGGGCCGTGTAAGGATTTCAATTAGTTGTGCTTAATCGGGATTAAAGTTGTCAAATCCTTTAAGAAATTCCGTGTAAGTTCATTTAAAACGTATCTTATGCAAATTTTGAAGAGAGAGAAACTCGTATCATATAATCATGAAAAGTTTGTGTGATATCTTACGCCTCGAAGTTTGTGTGATATCTTACGCCTCAAAAGTTGAATTTTCCTCTTGTTCACGGACCTATATAATGTGTGCTGATCACGTTTTGCGCTCTTTTTCTCTACTTTTCATAGCAAGCCTGTTTCTCCCTTTCACGTCATTTTAGACACTTGCTGGTCATTTTTCATAGCAGACCATGGAGAACGTTAACCCAAATACTCTCCCTGAGCTTTCAAACATTCGAAATCATTGTAAAAAGTTCCATATCAACATTGCAGTTAGTCAGGAGTATGCGACGACAAGAAACGTATTTCGAAGGGCTCTTCATCCTCTTGAAGTAGATGGATTGCGAAAGGAAGGCAAGAAACATATCGACATATGGACAGATGGATCTGTTTATCCAATTGATCCACAAACTGGAAGGTACCCCCCTTTTCATAATCTTCATGATCTGATTAGATTTGTGGGAGATGGTGAGGATGGTTTACGAGGCTATTGTTCAAGGCTCTGGGATATTTCAAGGAATTATGTACAATACATAAACTATTTACAAAACACACTACACCAGAAGAATTTACATATTAGGGAGCTAGAAAACAAATTATCCACTTTATCTTCTCAGTTAGAGTCTTTTAAAAAATTGAAAGAAACTCCTATAGGTTTGAGAATGCGGTCAAAACGAGTAAAACCTTTTTTAGATTTGACTGAAAAATCTGGCCAGAAAAAGAAAAGAATGAAAATTGTTAGAGATCATGTGACAAATGTGCTAGGTTTCAATATGTCGAGCAGTTTTGAGCGCATACATTTCTGTAATGAAATTTTGAGTCAAAATGATGTTTTAAAACTATTGAAACTAAATGAAAATACATGCTTGAAACGCTTTGTTTTTCAAAAACTCATGACAGAAATGAATCTTTTACTAGAACCATCTCAAATTCAAAATATTTGTGATAGTGTCGGAGTGAGTAGGAAAGGTTATAGAGCAATTTCAAAAGTTTGGTGTGAATTTTTAAAATTTAACAAAGTTAGAAGTTTTGGATTGCCTAGACCCCATCATGTAGGAAAGTTTCGGCTCTGCTTGAATAAGAAGATCACATCAGTATTTGGTGAATATAAACATATTCACGGTAACATGCCTTACGAAGTAGGAAAACAAAAGTTACATTTCACTTACAATGCATTTAACAACATATGGATAGATGTTATAAAACTTCAAACATACATGGTTCAGTTCTATAATATAAAAGAGCATGAATGTTCTGGTCTATTGAAATTTGTAATCAAACTTGATGAAGCTGAGCTTAAAAAACATCAAAAGATGGAGAGAATAAGCATTGCACTGATGAACAAAGCTTTGGACTATAGCCTTGGGAAATTGGATACTCCATCTCTCAAAGTACAATCAGAAATGGAGTTATGGTGGGTTGGCTGTGCTCAAGTTCCATCTGAGAGCCATAAAACACTTAAATGGTTATTCTCACAGACAAACATTCCAAATGTTATCCAAGGGCATCATGCAGGAGAATTGTTGAATGTCAAAGACTACGGAAACTTTCAAGTTGAGTGGCATTTGAGTGGAGACCTAAAGACACTCAAATGCATGTTTGGTATAAGTGGGGGAGCAAATTCTAAATACCCTTGCTTGTACTGCATGCAAAGCCCAGGCACAAATGGATGGATTACTAGAGCTGAGGGTGAAGAGGCTCCTTCTAGACAAAATGTTATTCTTCGTAACTACTCATCTTCTTCAATGATTTGGGATCCCATACTTCCAATAGCATTGACAAATGTACACATATGTACACTACATGCAGAGTTAAGAATCATTGACAAGTTGGTCCGTCTTCACTTGGATTATGCATATTCTATCAAGCCTACAACTCTTGCAGATGAATGCATAAAAAAATGTGAATGTCTTCTTTCAGAAATGGGGTTTCATGGTGGTGATGTTCATCTAAGAAAAGATCCAAAGCTTTCACAAAATACAGGTGATGTTTTACAGGATGTCTCAATGGGAGGTGCAAAAGCAAGGAGATTCTTCAGCAACCATGATGGCAAACAACTTAATGCCATGTGGAATTCATGGAAAACATTTTGTGAGGTCACGACTAATGTAAAAAGCAAACCAGAAATAGCAAAAAAGAGAATGGAGGTGTGGGTCAAACTAGATAATCTTTTAAAGATCATGAGGCAGCACGTAACATCAAAAAGTTATGTGACAGATTTCAGAAAGGCGACCACAGAGCTTATAGAAACCATCATAGAGGCATGGGGTGCCAAAGACATAACATACTACTTGGTGAGCTCCAAAGATATTTTATTCAATTTATTTATTTTTAATTGAAATAAAGATCTAATGAAATTCTTCTGCTTTCCAGCATATTCTTCTTGTGCATGGTGCATTCTTTGCAGAAAAAGAACCACTTGCCATGTGGAACACCCAAGGCATGGAAAAATCTCATTATCAAGCAAGGACAAGCTTCTTTAGGTGTACAAGGAAAGGAGGAGGAGTAACAAAGAGCAATGCCTTCAGAGAGCTTTTTGATTGGTTCTTTAGAAGACAATTACAAAGGACCTCTCCTCTTTTCAAAGCAACATTTGTCACTAACAATGTGCATTTTTGAGCTTGGGCTCATGCACGTGCACTTCCCTATATTGACACTCAGAGGAATATTGGACACGTGCCGGTTCCTAAGAGATTACCATGCTGATTGACATAGACCATTCACCAGTGCTACTGTTCCATTCAGGAAATACTGAGAATTGAATTGCTTTATATTCCTTGGCAAGCAACATCGTGTAACTTCACCAATCTGAGTTTCACATATTCTCTTTAGCTCACCATATGCAGGAGTCTTCTCCTCCAGAACTACCTTGTGCAGATATCTCCTTGGATGCTCTGGTACATGAAGTAGTTAAGCATCACTCAAGTTGCAGACCTTCAAGCTCTTTAGAAGACAATTACAAAGGACCTCATGCCAAATATAATCAGAAGGATATGGCTATCTCCAGACAAATCATGTATCAATATCACAAACTGCATCAAATCATGTATCAATTTGCAATGTCTTATATCACATTGGGCAATTTCTGTATATGTACATTTGTTGAGTATAGAATTTGAAAAAATCAAGTCATTCCTTGAGCCTTTTGAAAGAGCTTGGCTCTGGCAAATCACCTCTATATCTCAGGAACTCTTTTCTCCTGTATCCAGCAATGCTTTTTAAATTTGACACCCCTGCAGCCATTGCATAGCTTGAATAACAAAGAAAGTACCCTGCCCTTGAAGCATTGAGTCCAGGGGCATATCCAAAAATTCTGAATGCAGTTGCTCTTTCAAGCAGTAAAACTCTGAAAGCATTAAAGGGTATTGGAGTAAAACCCATGTATTTTGATAGAGTCCTCAAGCAGAATAATCCAAAGTCTGGCTCCTCACTATAGTGCTTGTGAATAACACAAAAAGTGGCTGGGTCCAACTTTGGAAGGTAGTGGATAATAGAATGAATATCCACCTTTGCTTTTCCTTTCTCTTCTAAGGCTTTTCTTGTTCCCTTGCCCCTGCCAAGGTAATTGTCTTCATCCAATAAAGTTAACTGTGATAAAAATGAAAAACATGGTTAGATGAAGTGCAAGCACACTTAAGAAAACATGTGAAGTAACTTGAAACTATTAGAAAGAAAAGCAAGAGACACGACTGATGCAAGCGATAAGGCCCAGCGGAAAATATCCGATGGGCCTAATCGCTTGCATCGGTCGTGATCCATTTCTGACACTTGGAATGGAGAACTTGGACAAATCTGATACAAGAAAGAGATTTTGCATTGGTCCCATCTCATATCCTTAACCTAAAGATCTTGAGAACATAGTTAACTGTATACCTTGATGTCATCTTCCTAAAGTCCAAACACGACCGATGCAAGCGATGAGGCCCAACGGAAAATATCCGATGGGCCTAATCGCTTGCATCGGTCGTGATCCATTTCTGACACTTCGAATGGAGAACTTGGACAAATCTGATACAAGAAAGAGATTTTGCATTGGTCCCATCGCATATCCTTAACCTAAAGTTCTTGAGAACATAGTTAACTGTATACCCTGACGTCATCTTCCTAAAGTCCAAACACGACCGATGCAAGCGATGAGGCCCAACGGAAAATATCCGATGGGCCTAATCGCTTGCATCGGTCGTGATCCATTTCTGACACTTCGAATGGAGAACTTGGACAAATCTGATACAAGAAAGAGATTTTGCATTGGTCCCATCGCATATCCTTAACCTAAAGTTCTTGAGAACATAGTTAACTGTATACCCTGACGTCATCTTCCTAAAGTCCAAACACGACCGATGCAAGCGATGAGGCCCAGCGGAAAATATCCGATGGGCATAATCGCTTGCATCGGTCGTGATCCATTTCTGACACTTCGAATGGAGAACTTTGACAAATCTGATACAAGAAAGAGATTTTGCATTGTTCCCATCTCAAATCCTTAACCTAAAGTTCTTGAGAATATAGTTAACTGCATACCTTGAAGTCATCTTCCTAAAGTCCAAACACGACCGATGCAAGCGATGAGGACCGACGGAAAATATCTGATGGGCCTTGTCGCTTGCATCGGTCGTGATCGACTTCTGACACTTCTAATGGAGAACTTGGACAAACTGACACAAGATAGAGATTTTGCATCAAGCCCATCTCATCTCCTTTTCCTTTAAATCGTGAGAATATATTTTACTACATACTTGACCTCATCTTCCTCTTCAAGTCCGAACACGACCGATGCAAGCGATAAGGCCCAACGGAGATTATCCGTTAGGCTGTATCGCTTGCATCGGTCGTGGTCATTTTCTCACTTAAAAAAATAGAGATCTCGGACAAAACTTTAATTGATAGAATATATCAAACAACATACCTTGACCTCATCTTCCTCCTCAATGAGCTCTTTTGAGTCAATACAAATTGTTCCTTTGTCCTCAGCGACATCCAAGAATGAATAGCCACGTCCAAACGAGTATATTCCAAGTTGCTTCTGATGCTCATCAAACTCTTCATCAGCAAGTTTTGGCTTCTCTGAGATAGCTTTCTCAAAGCATTTTGAAAGAGCTTGTGATGAATCTTTGAATTCTTCATTAGACAAATCCAAATCAAGACGCAAAAATTCCTCTCTTCTTTCTCCTTTCTTATTGATGAATCTCCTTGCAACTTCTTCTGCCTCAGCTATAGCTGCAAGACAGTAGTCCTCCCTTAGATTGAAAAGTTCCTGAATGTAAAATAGAGGTATGAACTCTTTCCCAGAGATAAAGTAAAAAGGTAGATTTGGGAGAAGTAGGGACTTCTCAGACACTTGAACTTCTTCACTTGGCTCCCTTATTGCAGTCTCTGCTTTAAAAGTGGCCACATCAAAATCTTTGACCTGCTCTTCTTCTGCTTGCAGATTGATCTCCTCAACAATCTCCATGACACCTTTCATAGTTTTTGAGCTAGCCTCAAGTGCCAGCTCTAAGCAAGGCTCGTCTTCATCATGAACATTTTCCTCCCTTTCAACTAAGATATGATCAAGCCATATCAAGAAAGCAATGTTTAAAGGGAGCAAGCAGCAGTCCTTTTCATGCTCTGGGCAAAAATCAAGCTTCCCTGGCAAAGGGGATATCCTTCTGCATTTTCTTGTGATTTTAGCCCTATCTGTTGGATCCTTCCCAAAGATGTGAGGATGGACATAGGTTTTCTGAGAAATAGAAAGGATCCTCCCATCGACCAACCCCAAGAAAATCTCCCACTCATCCTTAAGAAAACTTTTCGAGTTCTCTAAGAGTTTTTCAAAATCAATTTCGGGGTTGAATATGGTCATTGCATCAGGAAAATAATCTACACTTAAACCCTCTTGAACCATGAAATCAAGAAGTTTCTCTGATGGAGAGACACTAAGGATCTCATTCATTACCTCCATCTAAGCTGCAGCTTCTCTTGTATGTCTATAAGGAGAACACAACCGATGCAAGCGACTAGAGCGAATCAACGTAGGTCAAATGGCAAAAATCGCTTGTATCGGTCGTGTCGGCGACGAAAGGAAAATACACATGTAGGTGAGAAATTCTCTGAAGGTTGAAAATTTGAGTTTGTGAAGAAATAGGTATTTATAGGCGAGGAGGGAACAAACGGTCGAATGAGGTGGACCAATCACAGAGTGCCACGTGGCAACGTGTACGTTGCCCGATGCAACGGATAGATGACGTGGATCAATCAAATCATGCCACGTGGCAAAAGACGTTGGAATTCGCAACGGCTATCTGACGTGGACCAATCGGGGCATGCCACGTGGCACAACGGTCAACTCAGTTTTGGGACCTATTTAAGCTTCCCTATTCATTTGCTTTTTTTTTTTTGTCAACACTTGCCAAGCGTGGAGGTTCCATTGCCACCAAGTTTTTTGGCTACTTCACAATTTCTATAGAGAGCGCTCTCTCCATAAGGTAATGTGGACACGACCGATGCAAGCGATTAGGGACATCCGAGATTTTTGGATAACCCGAATCGCTTGGATCGGTCATGTTTTTTAAATAGCATCGTCCTTGATCATACCTTGCAAATTTTGGTTTCTTTTGTGTTGCTTGAGTATAACGCATTGTTACCTTTATTTTAACTTCTATTTATTGAAATATGATGATGAATTCAGGGACGACCGATGCAAGCGATGAGTGACATCCGAGCATTTACGGATGACTCTTATCGCTTGGATCGGTCGTGTCTCTAGTGAGGAGGGAAGAAACGGTCGAATGAGGTGGAGCAATCATAGAGTGCCACGTGGTAAAGTGTACGTTCCCCGATGCAACGGATTGATGACGTGGATCAATCAGATCATGCCACGTGGCAAAAGACGTTGGAATTCGCAACCGGTATCTGACGTGGACCAATCGGAGCATGCCACGTGGCACAATGATCAACTCAGTTTTGGGACCTATTTAAGCTTCCTCCTATTCATTTCCTTCATTTTTTTCTGTCAAGACTTGCCAAGCGTCGAGGTTCCATTGCCACCACGTTTTTAGCCTACTTCACAATTTCTATAGAGAGCGCTCTCTACGTAAGGTAATGTGGACACGACCGATGCAAGCGATTAGGGACATCCGAGATTTTTGGAAAACCCTAATCGCTTGGATCGGTCATGTTTTTTAATATCATCGAGTCCTTGATCATAGCTTGCAAATTTTGGTTTCCTTTGCTATGATGAAAAGGAACGTCCGAGATATGGAAACCAAGACATTAAAGATGCTGCCTTGCTTAATTTGAACAGCCAGACAGAAGAGTCAGCTTCTCAAATCCTTGACATGCATGTGGGGATCTTTTTCGAGGAGCAGGACACCAGTGGGGGGTTTCGTGAGATATAGGTGTGGGAGGTCTCCATCAAAAAGGAGGAAGCGGGTTCTGCTAGTAGAGGATTTGAGAAGCTGACTCTTCTGTCTGGCTGTTCAAATTTTTCTTTATAGTAAGCAAGGTAGCATCTTTAATGTCTTGGTTTCCATATCTCGGACGTTCCTTTTCATCTCGTGCCTCTGATAGTGGAAAGAGTCATTGATTATAGTTTTCCAATTATCTTTATCTTAGTGATAATTGAGTGTTTTGCATTGTCAGATATTATTTATTGATATTTGATGATTAATTTAAAGACGACCGATGCAAGCGATCAGGGACATCCGGGCATTTCCGGATGACTGTTATCGCTTGCATCGGTCGTGCCTCTCATAGTGGAAAGAGTCATTGATCATAGCTTTTAGAGAGTAAGTTTTGACAGTGGAATATTCCACTTTTCCTAATTCCTTGCCTAAAGATTGATTTTTTGCAGAGTATGGCTAGAACCAAAAAGACAGCAAGGAAGTTGTACCCTGAGGGTCAGGACAAGAATGCCCAAGGGGAAAATGTCCAGGAGCAAAATTCCCAGAAGGTTCAAGCCAAAGTGCCAGAGCAGCCTTCAAAAAAAAGGGTCAACTACCATGTTAAGTCTTTGAGGGAAATAAGAAGAGCCCAAAAGTCTGTGGGATTGTTGATCCCAAGACTTCCATTTATGAGAGTTGTCAAGCAGATCTCATCCAACCTCTGTTCTTTGATGAAGACCTCATCCTTTGTCAATGTGAGGTGGCAAACTCAAGCACTGCTATGCCTGCAAGAAGCTGCAGAGGACTTTGCTATTGATTTCATGAATGATGCCTACTTATGTGCTGCTCATTCTCATAGGGTAACTTTAATGGCGAAGGATTATGTTATTGTTTCAAGAATAAGATATAAGTTTGATAAAGCTCTGGTTCCTATTGATCACCACGACAAAAAATTCTTCGATATTTTAAATATACCTCCAGCTCGAGCACCTAAAACAACAGTTGTCATTGAAGAGATCAACGCTCAAGTCACTCATGATCATGAGACTAGAGCTGCAGCAAATAGTGAGGAGGAGAGGAAAAAGCAGGGATTATTTACAGAGGAAAGTGCCATCTTAACCCAGATTCAAAAGTTACAGAAAGCAAATAAAGAGCTCCTCAAGAAAGGAGATGGGCAGGTTATAGTTAATGTTGCAATGCCATGGCAAAGTGAATTGTTTCTTGACATTAGACCTGAAGATAACAAAATGTTGAGGGAGCTTCATCTTGAAATATCAGATAGTGTGGTCAACATTTCACTCAGGTATATCTAGAGGCCTTAAAATGCTTTTGTTTTGCATAATTTTCTAGTTCCTTAACTGCATTTTTATTTCTTGATTTGTAGGGTTCTTCTTCAACAATGTGAGGAAAAGGTTCAAAGAAAAGTATTTATTTTAGATCCTCTGGTGACACAATGTTTTTTACATAAACATGGAGATGCCAAGTCCTTTCTACGGGGTTTTACAGAAGAAGTAGAATGTGTAATTTACCCATACATTGAAAAGTAAGTATTCATCTTCATTTTGGAAACATATTTGTTTCATTTAAGAAAGTATATTTACATGCAACTCATTGACAGGGGCCATTGGAGTTTGATTATTGTGGACTTCAATGCATATCAAGCTCTTTTCCTAAATTCTCTTCCATCACAGCATGGGAATTGCAAAGTGTAAGTTACTATACATTTTGTTCTCTATTTTAAAGCCATGCCCCGTTTTGATTTTCACTTTACAATGCAGTGCTGCAAAGCTTCTCAAGATGCATATTGATCAGAATTTTCCAGGAATAGCTAAAATGAATGAACAAAAGCAATTTGGATACAGCCAAATTCATGTGCCATTGCAGAGAGACTCAACATCATGTGGCTGGAGAGTGATTGCAAATGCTGTAAGATTCTTGGAAAGAAGGTTCTACAGTCCTGGATTGAATTTATCAGACTACCCAGATGCATGGATCATCTTGATCAGAGAGAGAGCAATAAATAGTATCATGAAACATGCAATCTGCCCACATGATCCAGACTCACCTCCACCCCCTCCACCTGATAGAAAACAGTCTGAAGATAAAAAGAAAGGGCTTCCTCTTCACTCACCACTAAAGCATATGAACAACATAAAGAGTCAAGCTGAAACCTCCAAAAAGGGACAGAAGCAACAGAGAAAGCAAGGCTCTAAAAAGGATAGAAAGGGTTAAATCAATTTTTGAGTCGTAGATTGAAATCAATTGTAAAGCCAACCGAGGTTGGAATATTTATTTTTTAACAAATTGTATGTAGTTATGCCAATCTTCATCTGGAAGATGGTCACAATTGTATTGAACCTCTTGAGAGTTTGACAAAAGTTCACTGGATGGTCCAATTAAATTTATTTATGTCACAATTATGAATGCATTGTGGGTTTTTTACTTCATTCTTGTTGGAAAGTGTTTAAATTCGAGAAGTTACAGAAGGACATAAAGAATTAAGAGGACACGACCGATACAAGCGATACGGGGAATCGGAGAATCTTGGATTGCCCCTATCGCTTGCATCGGTCGTATTATCCATTTCATCGCTGCTGCTAGTTTTTATACTCGTGAGTCAAATCTTTACGCAAGGTCACTTCTTGAAGTCTACCGCGGTAGTTTGCTAACACGACCGATGTAAGCGAAAAGGGCCATCCGACAATTTCAGATTGCACTAGTCGCTTGCATCGGTCGTCTTCACTTATCTCGTCTTCTCTGCTTTATGCCTTGAGACATGCTCTTCTAATATTGAAATACCAAACCTTGGATTGGAATTTGCACCAAGTTCTCCACTCTCTCTTATATTACTTGGTAGTTTGCATTTGTACCATGATAATTTCTCTCGCGGTAGTTTGCTAACACGACCGATGTAAGCGATAAGGGCCATCCGAAAATTTCAGATTGCCCTAGTCGCTTGCATCGGTCGTCTTCACTTATCTCGCCTCCTCTGCTTTATGCCTTAAGACATGCTCTTCTAATATTGAAATACCAAACCTTGGATTGGAATTTGCACCAAGTTCTCCACACTCTCTTATATTACTTGGTAGTTTGCGTTTGTACCATGATAATTTCTCTCGCGGTAGTTTGCTAACACGACCGATGTAAGCGATAAGGGCCATCCGACAAATTCAGATTGCACTAGTCGCTTGCATCGGTCGTCTTCACTTATCTCGTCTCCTCTGCTTTATGCCTTAAGACATGCTCTTCTAATATTGAAATACCAAACCTTGGATTGGAATTTGCACCAAGTTCTCCACACTCTCTTATATTACTTGTTATGTGTACCATGATAATTTCTCTTGCATTACTTGAGGACAAAAAAAGTTGCATAGAATCAAATTATTTAGCTGAGCCTAGTGTGCACCTTTGATAGACTATAATTATTAAATTGAAATTAGATATTCAATTCTAGATCTCTTTTTCATCTAGAATTAACTTATGCAAGTTCCTGTATAATTATTTCTTAGTCATCAATTCACTCCTGCAAAAAAAAATCAATGGAAATATGAAATTAAGGACCTAGAAAATATCTAAGACATTTAAAATTAATAATTTTACACACATTGTTTGTAACCATCCTGCCAAGAAAATTCAATGGAAGTATCAATAGAAGCTTCTATTAGATGAAGATACATTATGTAAGAATGTCAGGGTTAACTTGTTACAATCTTAAAGGTTGGAACTTAATCACCCTTGGTGGCAGGCAGCTTATGCAAGATAATGATTTCTCTGATCTAATGTTAACTATTGCATCATCAATTGAGAATCTACACTGAGATGATACCTCATCAAGGTATTCTAGAAGCTCCCTTACATTTCTGAGATTCCAATTTGCAGTGACAATTATTTTCCTTGATTGAAAATCTGGATGAATCAATACTTCTAACTCAAATTCTGGACAGCTCTCCTCTGAGTCCAAGGCTATCCAAAGTCCAAGCTTTTTTTTCCACCTTCTATAGTCATATCCTAGAACCAGAGATTGTCGACAAATCTGATATGAGATTGAAAGAGAATTGGGACTAACTTTGCATAAAATAATGTCACCTAGCTTTTGAACTTCTTTGCTATCCCATTCCCTACCTAAAACATCATCAATCTCTGAAATAGGGACTCTCCTATTCAACCACATTGTTTTTGTTTTCTGTAATAACATGTTTTTAAAGCATGCTACAAAGACATGAATAGGCAAAAACCATTGAATCTTTATCCTTCTCGAAATTCGGCCTGCTGACATTGCCTTCTGGATGTCAAATTTAATTTTGCAGAGAAAACTTGAAACTATTGAATGATCAGGAGCATCCCAATCTAATGAAGAGATGCAAGGACTAGGTACGTGTACAAGAATTCCATAAGAACTCCTCCCTGACGGCACTTGATAATCTGCATAATGGACAAATAACTCTATGCTATTGAAGAATTGAACAGATTTCTCTGCATACATGAGTTCTGCATATTCCTTATGAAGAACTCTGAATGTTCCTGTTAAACATTCAACAGGTTGCCATTCCACAATATTGGAAGGAAAGATATCTGCAGTACAAAAACATATGTTTCATTATACAAAATCAACTGGAATGATAGAAGAGCATTGTCAAACTTCACTTACAGTACGAAGGGAATTGAAGATGATTTTCTAGAACAAGATCCTTAGCGGTGTACACATGCTGTACTCGTGCAAACCAACCGCATCTCTTCAATTTGAAACTGAGAATACGTCCCTTCCAATGGTTTCTTGTGTTGTCTCTTTTGGCACGCTTGACTTTATGGACACCTCTACAGCTAGGAAGCATAGTAACCCAGTCATTTACTTTCACAGAAAGAGGTTTCCACAAAGAATCCTCTCTTCTGTTGTAAACCTCACATGAAGTTACGCGATTGGAAGGACGACGAGAAGAAGAAGCCATTTGAACTTAGGAGAAGAAGAATGTTCAAAGCGAGAAACCGACGTTCACAAATTTTGGCAGTATTTATAGAAAAAAAGGCTTTGTACACGTGGAAACTTTTGATTTGATGTTAACCCTGTCGTTGAATGATCATGACATTTTGTGAACCCAAAAATATTTCGTATCTTCAAAAATCAATTCCTTCTTGGAAATTCGAGAATATGCTTTGTGTAGTGTGCAAAAGTATCTTTTTTTGCATCAAACCAAAAAATTGTACACTGAATACGAGACTCTTCATCACTTTAGCGGCGCTTTGAAAGAAAATTGTATTAAAAAAAGAAATTCTCCATACGGTTAAAAGAGACAACAATGTTATATTCTTGTACACGTGGAAAGACGCTATTTGTCAATTTCCTTAATCTCTCATTAGCAAACAGCCCCTTTTCGGCCGTTTTTTCGCCCTAATGAATTTGAAAATAGTTCAAGAAATATTTTTCAAAAGAATTTGATACTGCTTTCCTATTGAACTGCAGGTTGGCCCATCGAGGGCGATGTGCAGGTTTGGTGGGGCCAGATGTCGGAAGGATTTCCTCATCTTAATTGTCAAATGGAAAAATAAAAATGATTTGATTTAAAGTTGATTAATTGATATCTCTCTCACATAAATTTTAATTCACTGTTTCAAAATGACTAACCTTTTCGCTTGAGTACCTGCAGGAAAAGGAAGAAATTATATGCAGAATGAAAGGATAATTGATTCTTACTCTTACTCTTCATCTTATATTTTTTATTAAGCCCATGAGTTGTTTTCCATAAGTGATCATATATGTGCATGTGTGATAATATGTTGTAAGTATGCCTATGTTAGTCTATGAGGTTAATATTCGGCACCATATGAATAGAACCATAATACATTTAAAGAGTGCATCTTCATTATAAGAGCATGAATATTAACCATAAGTGTTTACCCATGCAAATTTATGAGAAAAGGCATGTGAATGTAATCAACTATATCTATGAAATCATGTGAATGGGTATGGGGTATTTTAACTTCTACAGAATCAACAGTTATAAGTTTTTTATAATGATAAAAAACCTATTTATATTAGTGTCATTATATGATATGTTATATGATAACTTAAATATCTTATTATTATATTTAAGGTAAGGTAATATAAATTTTAATTAATAAACTAAAGGAATTAATATAATAAATGTTAGTTATGTAAATGATCTAAAATTATTTATTAAATATCATTTAAATAAAACAAAAAGGAAATTCATACGTAGGAGATTTAAAGTTTAAGTTAGTTCTAGTCTATCTCTAAAAGTGTGTTAGTTAAGTTAGTATGCATGTTAGTTAACTAGTTAAACTAACTAGTTAACTAACTCTAACATTTAGTTATCTATACGCACACGTACAAGTTTACTATAGCTATATATATATGTGTCATTTTTTATTGAAGTTTTCTAATGTCCTTTTTGCAAGTACGTCAGAAATGGGAGTTGTATGTTCTTACCTCCATTGATGTGTATAGGTTGCGGTCCTTCCACGATTGATAACCATGAATTTCTTCAAGTTGTCTGTTTTTTATGACTTCTAGCTGTAAGACGTTTTGGTTTCTCATGATGACGTTCTTTCGATATCTTGAGAAGTAGTGAATGATCATGATCTGGTTTCAGATTCTAGATCTCCAGCACCTTCACTACCTAACGAAGATATACGAGAAACAAGGAATATGAATTTGGAACTTAGGGACTTTGGTAGAGTCCTTAATGTCCAAGTCCGAAGGTATCATTACCCATATAGATTGCATGAGGGTTGCCAATAGAGAGGAGAAAATTTAATTGATGAGCCAAATAGCAAAAAGGACGCATCCGATAAGGCTATACTGATTGACATGTTTTTATTTGCTCCGGTCAACCTAGCTCACTGTATCATTTTTTTTATCCCAAGGGATATACTTTGCACTGACCAATGTTGGAGTTTCATTTGTACTTTGCAGTGTTGGAGGTTATGTATGGAAATGGCCGAGTGTTGCCCATGGAGAAGATAAGAAATTCCTGAATCATTTTGGAGAGCCTAGTCTGTCAGACATGTCCGATTGTATGGGAACATCATGGTAGCCAGGTCATGGAGAGATATCATAGTGATCAACAACACACGCAGAAGAGAGAGAGAGTATATTATTGTGTCCATTTGTGATTGCTTTTGCTCTGTTGTCAGAATACCTATAGCATACTTCTTTGTAGATTTTCATAGAGAAGAAAGCTACAAAACATCTCTATAGTTTGCTCCAGGTGGGATGCCTACATGTCTGAGGAGAGGGGAGCAGCGCATGATATTGAAGGGGGGTCTTCCTGAGAAATATCAGGGACTCTTCTAACTTTCAGTTTTGGAGAGAGGGTCGACCTCTTCAATGCGAAGCTACCTTTCATGGCTACGGTCATGCGCGGTGCAAAAGACATTCACCCTATATTAGCAAGACACTCTTAAAACGATGATCCTAGGAAGGTCTCAGGACATGATCCCTTTCTCTACTTTGTGGAACAAATGCCATAGCTTCAATCAATGTGCTGGAGAAGTCCATTAGTGTATCTTTGAGCAACAAGAAAGAGGCACGTCAGTTTATCAACTTCGATCCTCCCAACATGTCGCATGTTGATTTTGTGGTGGAGTTTCATTCCGTGCATTGAAAGAGATGAGAGGAGAGAGAAAGAAAGGAGAGATCTTTTTCCCCTCGACTGCTTTCCCTGCGGCTAGAGAGCTATGCACGTTTCTGCATGTAGCTACATGCTATTCTGACCAAGATTTAATTTGCGTTGCACCATCGATTAATCTATATTCAGAAATTCAATCAAATCAAACAAGCATTGATGGCTATCAATCTAAGGGATGACTGTTCTTGTCTATGATCGCTTCCCTCACTGTTTTCATCTCTGATCGCTGCATGGGGCATGTTTGATACTAAAATAATTAACTAATTGAATACTGCAAAGTAATGTTCTACCTTGATATCCCGGGACCGCAAAGAAGGAATTTCTTTGTGAGTTCTTTGGACAACATGATGACATTTGTTTAATGCGTAAATGGATTTCTCCATAGGGATGTTTTAGAAAAATGATAAAGTTTAAACGTTTAAAGTCTGCAAGTTTGAGTGTATGCGATCATGCAGATGGAGAAATCAGTCAATATAGACAAAGCTCTATGTACAATACTAAATGTCACAACCTATGCACGATTGTTAAATTTCAGAGAATAAGAAGTATTAAATGGAGGTCTGTTGTTTTGAAGACTTCATGTGAAGATCATTTCGCAAAGGGAATGTTTATGAAATGTTAAAACTCTCTAGCACAACTTGGCAAATATATTGGGAAGTAAGATGTTTATCATCGGGTTTTTGACGCATGCTCATTGAGAAATATACGAGGAACAGGAGAAAGAGAGAGAAAGAGAATATGCATGTATAGGTATGCATGTGATGTGTGTGTATGCATGTGCATGTGAAGAATGATTATATGTGTGCATGAGTGATAAAGCATAAGTTGGTATGTGTGTGCATGTACATATGTAATATATTTTAGTAGCATATGATAAGTGAATACATGTGCATGTAAGTGAATGATGTTTACATATGCATGTAAATTATGAAGTTAGGTGTGCATGTGTGCATGATATTAATGTAAGTATACATATGAATGTAAGTAGAAGTATATGAGTGAAATAGGTGTGTTTACTTATGCATTAAAAAACATAATTAGATTAATGAGTGTTTTATGTTAA
Source organism: Ceratopteris richardii (assembly GCA_020310875.1). Classification (NCBI taxonomy): domain Eukaryota; kingdom Viridiplantae; phylum Streptophyta; class Polypodiopsida; order Polypodiales; family Pteridaceae; genus Ceratopteris; species Ceratopteris richardii. The sequence goes on along the minus strand of CM035414.1, from coordinate 63,305,303 downwards.
TTAAAACCGTACTTATGTTTTTTTTTCTAATGTCCTTTTTGCAGATCATTGGAGAATACGAGAATACGAACAAACGAGATTTCAGAATCAGAAAATACAATATTGAAGATTATTTATTAAGTTGTATAGGTTTATGCAAAAGAGAATTGTATTAGCTTTTGTATAATATTAAATCTTAAAGATCTCTAGTACTTTCAATTTTCCATATAATTTGTATAAATTTAAATAAATTGATTTCAAAATTCTCTATATTATTGTGTTCTTTACTTTTTGCGTATGTCTAAAGAGTCAAGATCAACAAGTAGTTCTAATCTAGTATCTTCAAACAATTCTGATGTTAAAAATCAAGAATTAGAAAACTTAATTATAGGAACTTTGCTTCCATCTACAATTAATAGTTCAAATAATAACAAAAATATAGAAGTTGAGATTATTAAAGATAAAGTAGTTAACGAAACGTTACACACGTTAGATTATGATCGTCTTCTTTCTAGAATTTTACCTTTAATTACCATAGTTTTGCTTGAACCGGAGGACAAAACAGACTTATTTCCACCTAATTTAGTTAGAAAACCTAACCCAAATCAAATTGAGAACGAAGAAGTTGATTTTATTAAAGATAAAATTACAAACGAGAACTTAGTTATGTCTTATCAATTAGAAGCTATAGAACAGTATAGAAACGCTCGTCCTTATGGTCCCTAGTCTAAATAATTAGTTCTTATTTTGCACTCCTATATATTAGAAAGATATAGGTTTTTATCACACCTAAACTGAAAAAGCAACCGAAGGCCCTAGGCATACTTAGAAGCACCCCGCGTGCAGTCACACGGTTAGGTTAGCGTGATTTTTTTGGAAGAACGTCAGCCTACCTTCACACCCCTCTACGACAGCGTGTTTCCCCACTTGAGAAGTGTGTCCCTGAGGAGGGTCCTGAATAGGGAGAACATGCACCGCTTGAAGTTCTTGAGGCCTCTCGGTGAGTGGTGGTTCAAGGAGGAGGGTTTCAATGTCCACAATCTGTGCGCTAGACCCTGCCTGGGAACTGGTGCCTCCTGCTTCTGCCATTGTTATTGCTTGCTTGCTGGTTCTATGAGAATATAGAATCATGCGTTAATATTGTAATGGACAAGATAGAACACTTTTTGTCCCCGTTACAACATTATCATGAGGTGAGTAATGGGTTAGTGGGTCAATGAGTGCTCGATGATTGTGTGTGTAGTTAATGAATGGATAGTTCTACGAGCTAGATGGAAAGATGCAGTGTATGAGTGATGTAGTTAGCAAGTGAGGATGAATTTACATATGGGGTTCGGGGGTTTTATTACAATTTTTAGGCTGCCAAACACAATGGATGGCTTTCGGTTTTGGTTTAGTGGAGACTCTGGAGGGCTTTATGAGTATGTCTGCTTGGGAATGAGGCGTTTTTGGGACCCATTTACAAGTGAGTCTATGCGTGCTTCTGGGCGACTGTGTGTTCGTGCGTTTTAAACAAGAGTGGGTAACGGCTCCTTGAGTGAGTGAACCCTGTCGTGTATGATGTGATTCGTGCGGGACTAGTTGAGCCCGCAAGCAAGCCTTAGGCACCCAAATTTGTCTTGATTGTGGGCCAGCCTTCATCGACTTCTTGGGTACCCAGATAGATTTCACTTTCTCAAAAGAAGGTTTGGAAGTCCTCTTATTAGTATCATGTCGTTGATTACTGATAGGAAGTTGAGATAGTTGTTGTGACTTGACTGCAATAGGCCGCTCACCTTTCCGCACCCATAATTGTTTCAATGGCTGTGTCATTCTGCTTTGCACGTTCTTTTGGCCTCCAGCATAGGTAGTCTTCAGTAATTGATCTGCCTTTGGTTGCTGCCTCCCTCTGGCCTTTGGAAAAGAAGGGAGTTCCGTTGAGGCCTTGACTTCTTTATTGAGATCACCATTCCTCTGCATCACATAGCTTTGGACAAGAACAACAGGGTCAACTTCATGTGTACCCCTGGAAGGACCAGGAGTCTGTGCCTTTTCTAGTTCCTTGAGTGCTCCATTATCTAACTCAATTGTAATTCGACTCTGATTTACCCATACCTGAAGAAGTCCACTTCTTAGGTTTAAGTTGACTGCATGGTCATAGATCCAATCTTGACCCAAAACCAGAGGCTCAGTGAGATCCTCATCTTGACACACTAGTACCTTAACTGTCATTGGAACATCTTGAATGGAGAGGGGAAGTTCCACCTCACCCATGCAAGGGGTTTCCACACCTCCCAATCCTATGAGATATGCTTCTATAGGATTGACTTTTAATTTCAATTCCCGACAGTAAGAAAGTCTCACCGCACTAGTGGCTGCACCTGAGTCAATCAATGCTCACACAATTTTTGCACTAACTCCTTGTCCTATCTCTAAGGTCACAAAAGGACGTCGATCGATTATTCTTTGGGAACTTATTCCTGAGACTTCACACATTGCCACATGATATCCTGGATCCTCATAGGCACCCGTCCTAGGTTGATCCCTACCCTGCCGTCTCAATTTCGTCCTTTTGATGCGTTCTAAAGCTTCTGCTTGAGCTTCTTCTCGAACTCGTTTTTCTTCTTCTTTGCGTTTCTTAGCAGTGTTGAGTCGACTTAGCATTTCTTCTGTGAGAGGTTCCTGATACAACTTGACTCTGCACCCACTGATGTAGCTCGGAAGAATATCACCTTCTAAGGTGGCCAGTTGTATTGCTCCACTCGTTGAGATCCTATTTATGATCATAGGTCCATAGCCACGTTTCTCTAATTTTCTTGCATGTTGCTTCAAAGTGTAGACTAAAACTAGGTCCCCTGCTTTCAATCCTTTATCCTTCACATGGGCATCAAAGTACACTTTCTGCCTCTTCTTAGCTGCATATATTCCTACTGCAGCTCTTAGTCTTGTTTCACCTAATCGTTCAAGGTCAAAAATTCTCGAAGAGAGTTCATGACCCGTCCACTCATGCTCTTGTGCTATTCTCAATGTGGGAATCAAGAAGTCAAGAGGTAGCACTGCATTTTGACCGAAAACCATCTGAAAGGGTGTGGCTTGGAGTACCATTTTATAGGCCACTCAGTATGCCCAAACAGCATGGTGTAGCTGTTTGTCCCAATCAGAGCGTTTATTATTCACCAATTTGGTAAGCACATTGCATAGAATCTTGTTTATGCTTTCGGCTTGCCCATTAGCCTGTGGGTGATAGGGAGCAGACTTCTTGTGTACTACCAAGAATTCTTGGAGGAGATTTTCAATAACTTCATTCAAGAAGTGAGTTCCTCTATCACTTACCAACTCTATAGGTAGCCCGTATCTTGTGAACACATTCTCAAATAGGAACTTAGTAGTTGTCTGAGCATCATTCTTTGCCGTAGCTTTTACCTCTACCCACTTGGTTAGATAGTCTATGGCCACAATGATATACTCAGCATGTGAACCCTTGGCTGGGGATTAATAGGACCTACAAAGTCTATTCCCCACTTAGAGAATGCACGTCCACCCATCATGGGTTTCAATGGCATCTCATCCTTGCGTATAGGGTACTGAGTTCTCTGACAGACATCACACCGTTTCACATAGGTATGTGCATCCATGTGAAGGGTCAGCCACCAGAAGCCCGCAAATAGTATTGCCTTGATCACCCGATCAGGTCCAAAGTGTCCTCCTGCTACACCTTGGTGAGCTGCTTCCAAGATCTTGAGATATTCGCTCTCATGGACACATAGTCTCAGGTAACCATCTTTACCACGCTTGTATAGATTATCACCAATGAGTGAGTAATCTAGGGCTTCTTGTTCTAGACTTCTTTGTCTGGCTAGTGTCATATCTTGAGGGAATGTTCTCGTCCTCAGGAAATCTACTAATGGTTCACTCCAATCTAGCACTATGGACACTTGATAAAGAGTAGCATGCTCCACAGGTGGTTTAGTGCAACAGATTGGGCATTCTTTACACATCTTATGTACATCAGCTTCCATAGTAGGCCAATGCACTCGGAGTCTCCTTAGTGTCTGTAGGGTTCGTTGTTTTGAGTAGTGTTGCTCTAATGCACCTACATGTGCCAATTGCAACCATTTAGCATACTCATCCTCTTCCACACAACAAGCTAGGATCCCTTGATCTGTTTATTTGTACATGCTTCCTGCCATGATGTGGTACTTCTGGGCTTTTACTACCTCTCTACCTTGAGTGTTTATGACTGGGTGGTTAGGCCGGTATGTCAATACTGGCACTAATGGCTTAGCCCATTGAGGTACAACATCCAAATTAAACAAGTAAGCATCAGGAAGGTCATCTGATACTCCTTGTGGGGCTTCTCCCGATGTGAGCCTAGAGAGATGGTCTGCTCTCAAGTGGGTCTTCCCTTTCCTCACCACAACCTTGAAGTCGTATTCCATTAGTAAGAGAAACCATCTTACTAATCTACCTGTATTGCATGGTTTGTTTACCAAGTACAACAATGCTTGATGATCAATAAAAAATTTAAACTTATTTGCAAGCAAATAGTGTCTAAACTTTTTAACTGCATATACCATGCCTAATCCCTCTCGTTCAGTGGTGGTATAATTCCGTTCGGCTGCATTCAACTGTCGACTAGCATAGGCAATTGGAAGATCCATATTACCTTCACCCGTAGGTTGTGCAAGTACACACCCAATAGCATAATTGGATGCATCTACATGAACATGAAAAGGCTTATTCCAATCTGGCGTGGTCAAGATTGGTGCTGAACATAATCGCCGTTTAAGCTCATTGAAGGAATTCTCACATTCATCGGTCCACTCAAAGTTAGTCAAAAGTCCATACAGAGGCTTGGCGTACATGTGTATAAAGCGTCGGTAATAACCACAATGCCCCATGAAAGCTTGTACTTCCTTGATATTCTTTGGCTTAGGTAGCTCAGCGATGGCTCTTACTTTCTCTTCATTGGTGGATATGCCATTCTTTGACACTATGTGTCCTAGAATCTTGCCTTGCCTGACCATGAAAACACACTTTTCTAGGTTCAGGCAGACTTGATACTCTCTACACTTGTCAAAGATTTGCCTGAGTTCAGGTATATGTGTCTGTCTAATGTTGGAATGAGCACAGAGATCATCAACATAGACCTCCAAATTCTTTCTCAAGAACTCTTTAAACACGTGACACATCAGCCTCTGGAAGGTAGTGGGTGCATTGGTAAGCCCAAATGGTATTACTCTAAAAGCAAATATGCCCCACTTTGTGGCAAAAGCTGTCTTATGTTGATCTTCTAGAGCTATGGCTACTTGGTTGTAGCCCGAAATTCCATCAAGGAAGCTGTACACTTCCTTGCATGCTACTCTTTCTAAGAGATGTTCTGTGATAGGAAGCGGATAGTTATCTCGAATTGTGGCTGCATTGATCTTCATAGATGAATCCAGCTTCTACCAGATGATCTATCTCTTCTTTGATCTTAGCAGCATAATTATCATTGTATGTGTATGGCTTTTGCTTGGAGGGTTTGGCATCTGAGGTCATGGGGATAGTGTGTGAGCATATGTCTGGATCAACACCCTTCAAATCCTTGTAACTCCAAGCGAATACATCTCTCTATTCTCTTAGCAAGGCTATTAATGCATGCTCTTCTTCCTCTGTTAGGTCATGTCCTATGTAAGTGCATCTCTCCTCTCCTTCTTCTAGGGCTACCATTATTTTTTTGGTGGTTTCTTTGTTATCATAGGCCTCTCCTGATTGTGCCTCTCATTTAGGCATCCTTATCATGACTCTCCTATCGTCTATCTCATACTTTTTAAAGTTTTCCGGGACCTCAAACAAAGATTCTTCCTCTTCTGGTGTGACTTCTCTCTTCTTTCTTTTCTTTCCTTCATCCTTATGGGTTACTTGTGTGGCTAACCTTACATCATTTGTTATCTCTCCGTGTCTCTAGGGTTAAAATTCTACTTCATAGAAGTATTCTTCATCTGATGCAAAAGGTGGGTCCATAATGATTGACTCTAGGTCGGAGTCACTTGCATCCTTAAATGCATCAGGGCTAGGTTCGCATTCTTCTAGAACTGCCTCTCCCATGATTGGCTCTATAGACAAAACTGAAATGTCATAGCCATCCTCATCACAGTGGGGTGTCCATTGTTCTTCATTGATGGCTACATCCATGGTTGCTAGGATTTTTGCCCAGCCATGGGGTTCAAATTCTTCATCAGGAAATACTACAGGTGCATAGGCTGGGTCTTGAATGGATTTATGTGTTTCTTTTGCACCTATCTCTCTGGCTTTTTCTCTCTTCTCCTCTTCTACTGCCACTTTACACATCCATAAGTGAGTGTCTTCATGCATCCATGAGGATCTTGATCCTATGGAGTGCACTGACTCTGTATCATCTTTAGCTCTATGGATGGGATTCCATTGGATAGGAGGGACATCTCTATGAGAGTAATCTTTGAGATTAACCTTGGTCGTGACACCTAGGTGTTGCAAATACAAGGAATTGGTTCCCCAATCTTGTACCACTTGCAACTGTCGCATAAATGGTCTTCCCAAAATCATCTCATAGGCATGGTTCTTGCTAAAATCACAGATAGCAAACGTGTGCTCAAACTCTACATCACATGTAGTGAGAGTTATTCCTTCAAGTAGTCCTAAAGGCCTCTCTATGTGACCATCAGCCATTTGCAATTTCATCCTCGTGGGCTTGAGTGCTAGCTTGCCCCATCGCTTCCATAGGGAAGTGGTCGCAATAGCGACTCTTGCACCTGAGTCTAGAATTGCCTTAGTTGTATACCCCTGATGGGTAATGGAAGATAGGTGTTTCCTTCTTCACCTTCACTCATATCTCCTATCTTGTCTAGAGGAATTTCTGGCACTGTCCTATGAGAACCTACCTGGGAACGAGGTTTTGCTATCTTTGGTACTTGTTTGGCTACATGTTTCCATAACTCTGGCCTAACTTTGAGTAGCTCTTCTAAAGTGAGGTTGCACTGCACTTTAGTGTTTTTTCACTACCTCCGTATTCCTCGGTATGACTGAGTCTTCGTTTCTTACCATGAATGTGGGTGCTCTCATACAGGTTGACTTGGCTTCCCATGGGCCTGTGAAGTGGGGTAATTCCTGTAAAGGATTAGACTCGAAGTCTAATCTCTCTTGACTTTGTGCACTCTCCTGCTCTCCATAAATAGAGGGAATATCTTGTGGGAATTGATCATGTGCGTCATCCACAAGTTCAATGGGAGGAGGGACTTCACTTTCTTTAGCCCATTTGTCTTCTTGAATCTCTCGTAGGAATTCTGGTGTGTACCTATTCATAGAAGAGGAGGTGTCTGGTTCAGTGGAATTGGGCACAAAAGCTTCCTGTGGGGGAAGGCTTATTCTTTTGCTTGCCTCATCTCTTCCTTGATTTTTTTCTTCCTTGGCAGATCTTGCAATTATGCTCTCTAACTTCTCTAGGAGTCCATCCAAGTGCAATTATGTCTTAGCTGAGCCAGAGTAGTTGAAGAGACGACCGGCTTCAAACATGGTCTGAGCCAATGCGACCATTTTCGCGCAAAGCTTGGTTCTTTCTATCTCTAGGTCAGCTCTGGGGTATCACTTGTCATGCTCCGTCACATTTGGCCTTCTTGGATTCTGGCTTGATATGCCTTAAGCATCATGTCTATGTCTTCAGGAGTGGGGTCAGCTAATACTGATCCTACTCTAGGGGTTGGTGGGATGGTCTGAGGTAGGTGGACAGATGGTGGGTTAGATGGTGATGGAAATGAGGGTGGTGGTGGTATGTGAGAGTTTGTTTTGAGAGGTGGTTCAACAATTTTGGCTTTTGTTTCTCTTATGCTTTCTTCTAAGTCACTCATCTTTTTAGACCATTGTCTTTTCATTCTCTCTCGGCTATCCCTCCAAGCTCTCGACCATTTCTTTGCTATGCTCTCAGTTTCACTAACCTCTGCACTCTTCTCTTGACCTATTCCTGGGTTCTGTTGCAAAGCCTGGGCTCTAGTGACCACTTGCACTGGTGCAGTGGAAGTGACACTTCCTGTTGAGTCTACAACTAACCCAATAACGTTAATTGGAGTTATTTTTGGCATATTATTATGGTTCTTTGGGCAGTCTCGTAAGAGATGCTCCTTTCCACAATCTTGGCAAAAGCCTTGAATTGTCACCGACTAGGGTTGTGTAGGTGGAGGTAAGGGGCAATCACGAATGAGGTGATCTCCCTGACATCTGTAGCATGGTCCTCTAGGGAATGGGGGTCTTACCTGCCTAGGTTGGGCTCTAGAGTTAGGGTTTGTGTACATTACATTTGTGTACTCTGGCTCCCAACTAGGTTCACTTGGTTCTTCACTGTAGTAGGACTCACCATGTTCAGGAGATTGCATGTAGTAAGCCTGGGGACTATCAATATGTGTAGAATCAAGCTATGGTCACTAGGAATCACTTTCTGAAAGCAATGGTGTTACTGGCACTATAGCTCTATTCAAATTTTCCTCATCTGTTGCATACTTTATAGTTATCACATTAGCTGGGGTTGGAGGTTGTTGAGCTAACACAAGTTGAGGCCTTTGTTGGTTTTGGTAGGGTTGTTGATAGGATTGTTGCGGTCTACCATATTGTTGTGGAGGGTATTGGTTCTCGTATCTTCCCTGTTGTGGATAGGGCTGAGGCTAGGTTTGTCTAACGTCTTGCTTATTGTATGGACAGTCTTGTGCTGTGTGATTTGTGTATCTCCGTTCTATGGTGCAGTATTGGCTACTAGGATTCACTTGGGGTTGGGCCATAATAGGACAAACACTTGCCATATGGTCACCTCCACAAGTATAGCATCTTTTCACACGGGCAAATCTTGGGATCTGTTTGCTAGAGACACCTAATTTCTGAGCTACTTTCTCTGCTAATTCCTCGATTGATGTGAATTGTGAGGAAGAGAGACTAGAGGCACTATATGAATCTTTGTAGATTTTGGAAAGCTCTAACTCCTCCCCTAGGTTATCCTCGATGTCGATGCACATGCGTACACACTCTTCAATGGTCCTAGGGTCCTTCAAGTACACATATGACCTCAATTTGGTACTTAGCAATCCATCCAAGAATAATGCCACATGTTTGGCAGGTGTGGGTAACTCAGGAACAGGGCATCTCTCAAGATACTGCCTAAATCTTCTTCGTGCAAGTCTCACAGTCTCTTGAGGGGTCTGCTTGAAGCTGTGTATCAATGAGGAAGTATTATGCCTTATGCCACTTTTAAAGAATTCGGTGATGAAAGCGTCTAAAAGTTGGTCTATGCTCCTGAACTGTCTCTCATTCAATGGTTGAAACCACGTAAGGGTTGTGTTCCTAGTGTTAGACCAAACGCATTATATTGCGTGAATAGGTCCTCAACTTGTTCAACTCTCAAGACTTGCCTAAACTCGGCCACATGATCATATGGGTCTCCTATGCCATCAAAGTAATTCTTCATGGACTTAACTAACTGAGTCGGTCTCAAACTCCTGGTGTGTTCCCTAGGCCTTGGCAGAGGGAAATCATCAGCATTCCTTTGGTTCCTTGGGGCTCTAAGTCCCTCAGGTTCCACTCTATTTGCTTCCGTTCTCGTCCTTTCTCTTCCCACTGGGTTGGCAAAGCTTACCTCCGGTCCATCCCTATGTCTGTCTCTTTGAGCTCTGTGAGCTTGGGATGTTCTAGCCCCTGGGTGACCAAAGGTCACATTTGATCTTGGTTGGGGGAAAATAAATTCACCTTTCCAAGTGTAAGCATGTCTATCATTTTCTGTAACCACAAAGATCCTCTCTGAACCATGATCTAAGTAGGTCACTCTGCCTGGGCTATCAGGATCTTTGAACTCATATATCATGATTGTTCCTACCTCATTCGGTTGATCAGATTTATACCTCCAAAAGGCTTCATTAGTCTCTCGGTTCAGGAGTAGATCTATGCTTTTATTATCATGGGGAATCCACTCTGGTGTGATAATCCTAGTGAGCACAAATTTGCCTCGGGGGGTTCTAGGTTCTAACACCCATGTTTCCTTGCTCTAGGTCACCTAAGTCCGTTTCTGGGACCACATTCCCAAATTCATCTGTCCTATCTGGATGACTGGTGACTACATATATTGTCCCTTCCTTGTCTAGGTATGCTCCATTTTTCAAACTTGACAGCTGGGTGCTCTAGTCCAATGGATGTGGTCAGGTTTTTAATCTGGACCACAGATCTTCCTAGGCCGTCCTCATAGATGCTAGCACCTAATCAGTTGGTCCTAAGGTATTCGAGTTGCATCTTGTAAGGGCCTTCCACCCTATGTAAATATGTCACTCCAAAACTTCCTGTAGGTCTCTCCATACCGTGGGACATCTCAGACTCGCTAGTCTCAGAGCTAGGGTAATACGAAGTGATGGCTCAGCTGCTGGGCCCAAGACCTAGCAGTATGATTGACACTAGCCTCTGAAGATCTAAGACTTTTCTATCTCTCCCTAGGTGTCGTCCTGATCTAAGGTTCATATGCCCAATTGAATGATCTCAAATTTTCCCAAGTACACTTTGCGTTGCTGAGTTCTTTGTATTAGTCACTTGTTCTTTTTTAATTGCTCTTAGGGTGTCTACTTCTTGTCCAATTAATCTTCGTCGCAAGGAACACTTGAATTTTATCGTACTTTGAGTGTGGTCGCTCAATTTAAGTTCTTTTCCCTTATGTTGTTTCGCAATTGTAATCTCCTAACACTTGCACTTGAGTGATTAGAGTTCTTGGACTTGGTCGTTCTTAACGTGTCCTTAATTAATCAAGACATCTATCCGTACTTAGCCTATGCTAGGGATTGACAGAGGGTGTTGAGAATTTCCAACCTTAAGTTTCTTCCCTTGGTTGCCCTTGTATGCCCAGGAAGCGTGTTCCCAAGCTCGCACTTACTCTTGCTTCGAGTACCCTTCGATGCTCTCAAAGAACCCTGAAAAATTCCACAATTAGCTCAAGAATTGAATTCAATTGACAGACAAATCACTTTCATGCATGTAATTCACTGACCCAATCGCCTTTTGCCTCTATGGAGAACAATCCCAGGGGAAACTTAGTTTTCCTACCTCGGGATATGGTCACTTCAATTTTACCCTATCTAATAATCCTGACATCAATTCTACCGTAACCAATGGAAGTTTTGGTTGTACTCCCCACGAGCTTTCCAACAAAACAAAAATCACTGCAATCGGATTTTGTATGAGGAGGTTATGTCCATTCAGGGTTTTGGGGCCAAATCAGGATTTTAAACAGGTTAGCAGGCAGACAAGACTTCTCGAAATGCTTTGGGGTATCGGCCTCACAAGCAATGATGAACCCTAGTATTTGTTCCACAATTTTTCAAAAATAGACCACTCTTTTCTGCCTTAAAATATTAGCCAAATTTGCCCGTCAATCGCGTTCGCAAGCTCTGTCAATCACGATTGATAGATCAGTCGCGATCGACGTGTCGGTCGCGATTGACAGGTCCGTCGTGGCTGTTAGTCGTGATTGATGGGTCAATCGCAATTGACATGTGGCCGGATTTTCAGTCGATCGTGGTCAAAGGGTCGTTGACTCTGTCATTCGCGATTGATGGGTCGATCGCGATTGACAGGTCCGTCGCGAGGGTCTGTCCATCGTGGTCAAGCAATCGTTGACTAGGTCGGTCGCGATTGACAGGTCCGTCGGGCCATCAGTCACGATTGACTGGTCGATCGCGATTGATGGCTCGATCACGA
>CM035414.1:63276534-63283612 GCA_020310875.1 Ceratopteris richardii | reverse complement strand
TATATATATATATTCTATAATTATATATATACTATATATATATATATATAATATATATATATATATCATACACACACACCACTGGTGCTATCAAGGCTGTTTGATAGGCTGCCGTGGCAACGTACCCTGCCTGTGACTCGTGCATACAAAGCATGGATGGCCCATGGCATGTGCGAAGGTTGTTGTAACTCTTGGAGTCTCCGTACCAATCTCTCTCGAGGGACAATGTCAAAGGCTTTGCGGAAATCCACAATGTAGCAATAGAGTCTCCGCTTCCTTGCCTTCACGCTGTTGATCAAGCAGCAAAGCACGAAGGCAACAAAGCACGAAGATGTGGTCGATGGTGGATGGTGGAGAAAGCGCGGTGGAAGCATGCTTGGCCGAGTGCTATGATCAGAGCTTCCTCAGCATGTGTGCTAATGCCTATAGTACTGCCCCATAGATCTTGGCCAAGATATGGCCTTTCATAATAGTCATGTAATTCCCCGGGTCCATCATATCGCCATACTTGTGGATAGGCGCAATGGTGTACATAGTGCAGGAGTCAGGTAAACGCTCAACCAAAGGACGGTTGAAGAGGTGGGCGATCAGGTGGGCAACTACATCGATTGCGTATATAAAGTGCTTGCCCTGTAGTCCCGTGTGGTCTGCTGAGCGGCCATGCTACAGCCTGTGGATGGCCTTGTCATACTATGCCTGCTATGAAGAGGGTAGATATCATTGGGCGCGGTGTGGGGGAATCTGCAAAGGGGGCTGTCCTGGGACATCATGAGTAAGGTCCTGGGCGTGGCTTATGTAAGGCCCTCCATGCGGTGGCACAGTCCCTACTCATGAGTAGGTCAAACGGCCCTGCCTCCTGTCTCCGTCTGCTCCTTCTGCTTCCGGTGTGTGAGAGCTCGCATCTGTCATTGTGCCTCCCTCTCCATGATGGATCCCAAGATACTCTATGCTCTGAGGTGTCGTATAGCTGTCTGCACTCCTCATCGTACCATCTATTTTGGGGTGTATGCCCAGTCCTGTCGAATGTGTGATGTTGTGGGTGGTGTATGGGAAGCTCAGGGTAGCAGATGTGTGGAGGAACGAGGAGAAGTGGGCAGTGAGGGTGTCCAGTGGGGCAGAGGGATCAAGGGAGTAGATGCCCTCTGGGACATGTGAGCTATAGATGTGTGCTAGCTCGTGTCTAAAGTGGATGGTGGTATGGGCATGTGGTAGCATGGTAATGGGGTGGGGTATGCATGGTGAGCCGCAGATGGAGAGGTTTTTTGCACTATGTCAGTGCAAAAATGGGCCTATGAGACAAATCAAGGTATATGGTGTATGTCATTTATCTAGCAGAGAGACAATTGAAAACAAATGAAGCAAGACTGATACAAAACTGAACTGAAAATGTTACAAACTAAACTAGGCTGAACAAGGGTAGAGATTTATTGCGGATGGTGGTAATGGTATCTCCATGGTGAATCTGAGGAGGGATGGAGCTCTATCCCTAGGGGGATATGCATGTCTACGTGTCCAGGATAGTACAATCATGAGAACGTAGATGTGGCACAAGGGCGAGTATGGTGCCAGGGATGCCCCAATGAAATGAACTGAAGGATAAATTCACATCTTTTAAAGGCCAAAATGATCCATAGAACCAAAAGTTTGTCAACTGCTGAATACAATCTGTGTGTGCTGAGAAACACTAAAAAACAGAGAGGGAGAGAGAGAGAGAGAAGAGAGAGACCTTCCCAAAGGTTATAAGTTGGTAATGAAGCTCATATCTGTAAAGACCATCAGAAGACCATCATAAAATGAAAGTAATCCGGATGATATTATGAGCTTTCAAGAAAATGTTACACTTGAGTAAACAAGAAATTACAAGGCTAGAGAAAGAGGAAATTGTTACAGTGTCCTTTGGTCAAGTGTACACAAGCGAGGCCACAAATATTTCTGAATAGTCTCTTGAATCGGATACCTGTAATTTAAAGAACATGAGTTGATCTTGTTTTAAACTCCCGGTATGAAATGATTTCAAATCAATAATGGCACTCACAGCTCAACAAGATGTAGTTGTACTTCCTCAGGCAAGGGCTCAATTGGGACCCAACCAAGCCTCACACAAATTCTTCCCACATTAGTATCCACCTAGAAAAACACTCTTTCACATTAACTTCCCCAACACCTGCAAGTCTCCAAAGCATTCAGAGAAACCAGACGAGGATCAAGTATGTACCGGAAAGGCATGATGGTGTAGAGTTAGGAGGCGAATGCACTCTACACTCTTAACACCCAAGCCATGTATACTCGTGAGATATTCTCTGCATTGCAGTAAATTTTGAAAAGATAAAAGTGCATATAATTCAAGTATATTTGTCAAAAAGAAATAGCATGTGAGTGCTTTGGATTATGTCTTGCATTGCGACTTTCGACACCTTTGTGAAGATTGTTCTACTTGAGCTCTATTGAAAATAATAATATACCTGGCCTTTTCTGGTGATAGAATCCTCAACCACTCAAGATCAATGCTTCCATGGTCTTCATGCACTGAATTCAGGAAAGCCTGAAATATGGCAACCATCCCTCAAGCAGATTCTAAGAAAATGACTCATTTCATTAAAATGCATGCTCATGTCTGGAATCAAGACATGAGCATAATATGTTTCTGCAACCAACAAGGACGCAAGTACTAAGCTGTAACACCTTTATTCGACCACTGAGAACATGATGCATGCCACGCTCTTTGATGGTATCAGCAAACACTCCCAGCTCAGCAAACCGAACAGCTTCCCAATCAACCGAATCTTCATGCAGATATGATCTTGGATCTGGGCCATCTGTACCTTTTACAGTGCCACAAGGCAAGCCCAGTGCTTGTCTCCTCACAGATTCCCAATCTGTATGGTGATTGCGTTTACGCCCTTTTTGATTTACCTCAAGCTGAGCCCTCTCGATGCCGCTAATGCTACTGAGAGCCATTGGTCTTTTTTTATTCACTTTTGACTCCACTTGTGCCACAGCAGAAGGATCCTGCATCATGATACTTGTTTGTACTGTACTAGCCCCAACCTCCAGTTCTAATGTGTCTTGTGGAATGATGCTTGTCTGGAAATTTGAGTCTTGAACACTATGTACACTCCCAAAAGACCCAGCTGCAGATTCAGATTCACTATGCAGATCACTGATGTTATCAGAGGCACACTCCTGCTCCTGTGAGGCAGCTAAGCAAACCTTCTTGTCAGGCTCTGGATTCACAAACGATTGAGTTTGCTCCTTTGTATCTGCCCCAAAATTGAGCCTCCTACGAGCTGTAAGACTGTGCACTTCAGAATGTTGGCGAAATGTTCCAGAAATGTCCTTGATTGCATCAAGCATACTAGCATTTTCATCATCACGTGCAACTATGTCTTGTTTCCTCACTAATGTATGTGAAACAGGTGTAGAAACACAGCTATCTCCATAGTAGTGAGCTGTATGTGAAACAGGTGTAGAAATGCAGTTATCTCCGTGGTACTGAGCTGTATCTTCAATATTATCACCAACTGAAGAGGCCTGTATTTTATTGTCACTACTCTGTACAGCTGGCTCCATAAAGTCATACTTGACATCTTTGATTTCATCAGTGAATCCACTGTTACCATCATGTTCCTCATAGAAAGCTGGTTCTATTGCTGAGCTTAAAGCAACCTTCTCCAGAGGGATCGAACCTATTTCAAAGTGCCTTTGGCTACAGAATCTCTCTCTCAGCACAGAACACGATGCTGGTGAATCCTTTTTTGAAGCTGGCGGGAAGCGAGATGCAACAGACATAAAAGCAGAACTGCATGAAGAAATCATAAAACATGTAACTTCTATAACTGATACTATGTCAATTCAAAGGATGATCTATTGAAAGTGACAAGTGCAATTATGCAATTCTCATTTCTTGGAGTTGGGAAGATCAGTTAATGGTCATTGGTCCTCCTGGCAATTCAACTTTTATCCAACTCCCTGAAAACAGAGAATAGTACAACCCTCTATTTCTTGCTTGCATTTGAAAAGTAAGATGATTTATGCTTTTAACAATCAATGCCCGTGAGGCATGGCCCTTGCGCATGCACATCAATTACACGCTATATTGTGAACTTGTTAATGAGTTCTAATTTTCTTTGGCAGAAAATCAAAGCAGGAAAGCTTAAACAATGTCAAAGTCAGTTGATACCTTGATAAATGGTCAGAAACATTCTGTGTCAAAAAAGCACCCACTACTGAGTCCACTATTGACCCTTTCCAAGGAGAGAACTTGCGATTACCTGTAAGTACAGAAAAAATTTGTCGAATTGTGATTGTAAATAGAGCAAGATTTAAGCATAAATATCGTATTAGAAACAGTTGGTCTCTTTTCTCCCACAAATTACAAGGAAAGAAAACAAATTTACATGAAAATAAGAAGAAAAAACACATAGAGGTAAAAGGGAACTAACAGAAAAAAACATGAAAGAGGAATGTGGTACAAAAAGTCACTTGTTTTCATTTCCATGCCTTCCTCACATACACACATGAACACATACATGAATTTGCAGATGGGGACAAGATATAAAACTTTTTTTTTTTTTGATGAACATGATATATTATTTTATATTTACAAGATATGACCCCACCCCCTGGAAAAATACAGTAGGCCTGCAACATGCACCCTAAAAACTGGACAGAATCATTTGAAGGAATGTAGATTGAATATCTGGCAGGGCAGTTTGTCTGCCAAAAACATTCCTTCTCTGGATAGTGCAAATGATATGATCGAGGGGAAGATATCTCTGCTGTCAAATATGAGAATGTTTCTTGATTGCCAAGTGAACAAAAACATCTAGAATTGAAAGTGATTCCATATCCAATTAAGACTTAAGTTGTGACCGTCACACAATCGGAAGGTCGATTTGAGAGGTAAAAGCCCTCTCTTAGCATTGAAATGTGCAAGAGCATTTCATCCCACCATCCCTTAATGTATGTATGTAGATATGCATGTATGTAGGTATGTATGTATGTATGAATGTACGTATGTATGAATGAATGTATGTATGTATGAATGAATGTATGTATGTATGTATGTATGTATGTATGTATGTATGTATGTATGTATGTATGTATGAATGTATGTATGTATGTATGTATGTATAAATACACATATACATATACAAATACATACACATACACATACACATACACATACACATACACATACACATACACATACACATACACATACACATACACATACACATACACATACACATACACATACACATACACATACACATACACATACACATACACATACACATACACATACACATACACATACACATACACATACACATACACATACACATACACATACACATACACATACACATACACATACACATACACATACACATACACATACACATACACATACACATACACACACACACACACACACACACACACACACACATACACACATACACACATACACACACATATATATATACATGCATACATACACATATAGACACACATATATACATACATACATACATACATTCATACATTCATACATATGTATATATATATATATATATATATATATATATATATATATATATATATATATATATATATATATATATATATATATATATATATATATATATATATATATATATATATATATATATATATATATATGTATATACATACTTACATACATTCATACATATGTATATCTCTCTCTCTCTCTCTCTCTCTCTCTCTCTCTCTCTCTCTCTCTCTCTCTCTGAGAGGAAGGGAAGGGTATCAGGGCTCCAGGATAGGCAGGTTTCACACGCGATTACTCTACCATTGACCACATCTTCACTCTGAGATGCCTGATCGACCAGGCAAGGGTGAGGAAGAGGAGATTATATTGTTGCTTTGTGGACTTCCGCAAAGCATTTGACATTGTTCCCAGGGAATAACCCTTCAGACGACTACTTCATATCGGAGATCCGAAGGAGATGATATGGGGGATCTATGCCTTATACGAGAGAGTATCTGGTAGAGTCAGATGTCCAGGGGGCTTATCTCATCCACTTGCTAGCACTATCGGGGTGAAGCAAAGATGCCCTCTTTCACCCACCCTCTTTGGTCTCTACATTGATGAGATAGTGGACTTCATACAGCAGCAAGGGGGTGATGGCATTGAGGTACGCGGGTCCACTGTCCATATTCTTTTATATGCTGATGATATTGTACTGGTTTCAGAGTCTTGTAATGGTTTCAGAGTCTGCAGAAAGTCTACAGCAGCCTAGATGACTTTTGCAGACACAGAGGGATATCTGTGAACCTTGTAAAACCAAGGTCATGATCTTTCAGACATCAGCACAAGTACGCAGACAAAGTTTGTTCCATAGTTGTTCCTGACGTTTTTCTGACTTCTGACTTCTGACGTTTAGCCGACGTCTAACGGGTAAGGTAAAATGTTTTTGACATTACCTGATGCGACCTAAATTTTTGACAAAAAATAAGAACAGATATAGTACATAATATATACTAATAATTATAGACAATTTCATGTTTTAAATACACAATATATATATATATATATATATATATATATATATATATATATATATATATATATATATATATATATATATATATATATATATATATATATATATATATATATGTGTGTGTGTGTGTGTGAATATATGTATATGTGTACAGTGTATGTAAATCCTCACTCCAGAGTCATTAAGACTTCTCCAGTGTACTTATTGCAAACTGTAGTATGTGACTGAGGAGTCTAGTCTCTGTGTACAAACAAATTGGGATAGTCCTGAAGACTGAAGCAATGAAGGTTGAACTATTCAGTCCCTCAGCCTTAAGCCTTCAGGTGTAGATTGTGGTAATGACAAGTGTATACTGACTGAAACATGCTGAATCCTCTGTCTTTTCAGAGTGAGGATCAGAAAGGTTAGGGTGGGGCACTCCCAACTGGGCAGTAAGCTGTAGCCTGCAGCCTACTGCTCTTGATGCTTCAGCCTTCTGTAGATTGTAGCCTGTAGTGGTACAAATCGAGCCAGAGAGAGAATAG